>VDFB02249555.1:0-21795 GCA_007258455.2 Sequoia sempervirens
TTCGGGTAATGGCTTACCTACATCGTCTTCGCAGGAGGTGACTCAAGAAATTTCTGCCCTGAAGACCACTTCTGATTTTTATAACAGCGATGGTGAAATTTTGCGTGAGCATGATATAACAGCTGTTTCAGAGGTGCAAAGTAACCCTATTGAGTCGTCATGTGAAGAGACTGTCGAGTTGGGTACTAGTGATGCAGTTGGTATTGAGGACTTATGTTATGATGAGTCTGATTTTCCGGATCAGACCTTTGAAAACCAGCTAGAGGATTCGTATGTTGACACGGAATCCCAGGATCATGCGTTGGATGAGCATGCAGTTACTTGTGGAGTAGAAGCGTGCGAAGATATTGTCGGACCAGCAACTTCTACCGTACCAGTTGAACCATCCTTCGAGGTACAGAGCAGCAGTACCTTAGATGTTGAGGTGTGCATGGTTGAGAGCACACACGATGCTGCAGATCATGAGGAGAGTGATGACGGATCAGTGTCATATCATAGTGCATATGGTGAACCGGAAATCTTGTATGGGGGTCGTGAGTTTCAGAATCCTCATCATTTGGTTGGGCAACTACATGTGGATGACACTATGATTACTACCGCCCTTGAGCATTTTGACGTTGCTCGTCGGATGTTGACTACCTACGGTTGGAGTCCTTCTTCGACAGATGAGCACAGTGATAGTGGTTTTTCCCTTGCAGTGATACATGCACTCCGAGAAGCAATTGGAACGATGAAGCAAAATTACCTCAGATTACTAGCAGACAGGGATTTCCTTCTCGAGTGGGATTGCATTTGTTATGATGCATGGAAGGGAAAAGAGGAGCGGATCGCTGAGCTCACTCATGAGCGTGAGGCGACTATGGATTCATTGCAGAGCACCCAGTTGGCTCTTCGAGAGTCACAGTTACAGATTGAGAGGCTTACCGTGGCGTTGAGGTTAGCACAGTCTTCACCACCTTTGGATATCGTTCAGTCTTGCATGGCAGTGGTTGGTGAGGAGTATACACCCATGGTTCATAGCAGTGAGGGAGATGTTGAGGATGAGGTTACATCCCTCACGGTCACAGGAGCAGTTGATACAGATAGGACGAGTGCACTCGATGAGAGTTGCAGTGAGCCACGCGTTGCACCAGGTTCTCATGAGACTAGTCCCGTGATAGGTGATGCAGGGCAGATCATTGATAGTTCCTGTGACATGGTTGTTGAGACACTGGAGAGTTGTGTGACAACCCTTGATACTTGTCCATCTTCACAGCGGATATTCAGAGTCTCATCCAGTTGGGAGATTGGTACTTGTGATGATTTGTTTCCCTCTCTTGGAAGCAAATCAATCTTTTCATCCGATGCAGTTGACTATGATCAACAACTGGTTGAGCCAAGTCAGGAGTACAACTCAGTTTATTATTCTAGCGATTCAGAGATGGATGATTCAGATCAGGATGGAGTGATTGTGCAGTTTGTGAATAATCCATTGTTTGAATTTGATGGTGGGGTGATCTATGATAACCCACTCTTCGAGTTGGACGCTGATCGTACTCTTGACGTTAGTTCTGAGTTGAGTGATGATCGTAGTGTTTGGGATTGTTCTAGTGCATCGCAATTCCAAACAAAACTCACAGAGGAGTTCAATGAGGTGTACACGGTGAGGAGTGCTTACAGTTTTGTCTTTGATCCACCTGTACATGATTCGATGCACCATACTTGTGCACAGGGTGATTCTCTCGGTACAGTCGAGGGGAGTGATTCATTACGATGTGCAGAGTTACCATCTTCACAAGATGGGATTAGCAGTTGCAGGTATTTGACTCAGCAGGTTGCGGGGTATTACTTGCAGGGGCAGCAGTCTGTTATCCATCATGCCGATGTGTATTTGACAGGGCTTGATACTTCTATGTCGCAGATTTCTCATACAGGTGCATGGCTACAGGGCGACTATGGTATTAGTAGGCATGATGGCACGGACAGTTATTACATCCATGAGGGTTTAGCAGAGGACAGGGAGAGATTCAGGATTGTAGATGCTTCTAGAAATTTTTATCTCTGTATGACGGATGGATGTAGATTCATATTGTATTGGGATCCCGGTGGCGATAGTTTTGGCACCGAGTATTGGATGGGTTCCTTTGGGTTACTTCACAACTCTCAGCATGGTGAAGTTGGAGGCGATGGCCTTGATGGCAACTTGAGGAAGGGTGTGCATTGAATGTATTTGGGTTTTGGGATCGAGCATTGATTCTGATTGAGTTTGATGATGCTACAGGAGTTAGTTCGAGATGTGTGGGACATTACACAGTTTTCCTTTTTGGGCCTTCCGAGGATTGGACTTTGTTTGTAGTGGAGATTGCTTGGGGTCAAGTAATTTTAGGGAGGGCGGACTGTCATGTCCCCATTTTTGGCGAGCATCAGTGGTCGTGAGATTGGCCTATCATGAGACCCTCGTAGGCTGACAGAGTGGTTAGAGGGTCGTTTCGGAGCTTGGCTCAACGTCAGATTGGCAGTGTTGATCAATTGGCCTTCGTTTGGGCTCGATCGGAGACACCTTTTGCAGAATTGCTATTTTTAGCAGTTCCTGGCAGGCAGAATGGGACCACTGCTATTTTTAGCAGTTTGAGATTGGCAGCATCCGGAATCACTTCTGAGTTCGTCAGCATCAGACGGATCGGTAATCGGATGATTTACGAGGAAGATATTAATATTTAATTATATTGATTAAATATTAATTATTTAATGTTTATAATATAAAGTTATAATTTAAAATTATAACTTAAGTCATCTACCTTGAGGGGTGCGCCCAACATCAGGAAAGGGGCCATTTTGCATATTAAATTTATAATTTAATATTTTGCCTGAGACTTTTGCAAATAAAAGAATTAAAAGTTGAAATATATTAAATTTCCCTATTATTAAGGAAATCGCACTTTTGTGCAATAAAGGGGTTTTGCATTGGAAAATGTGCCATTATTACACTTGATGAATGGAAAATTTGCCAGTCTTTGTCGGAGAACAGAAGCTTTAGGGTTTCGAGTCCATATTCGTTGGAGAACGAGCCATCTCCATGGAATCAGTTCAAAGGGTGTGAGATATCACCCGATTTACTGCAGTCGTGGGATTTCTTCATCCAGAAGAAATCGTTGAGCTTCACAGGAAATAAATATACAGAGTTTACAGAGAATTCTTTGTCCAGAAGGCTTCTTGCAGACTAGGCGCACATGTTCTATGCAACCAGAGACACCAGAGAGAGAAAGCCGTACATTTTATTTTATTTGCTGCTGTGTTACAGGGCCGTACTGTTTGTACCCAGGCCGTACATTCTTGGAAAGGGCATATTTTCACCTGAGGAAGCATTGTCTCAACATAGTTTTCATCTGGGAGCTTACTGCAAACCTTGGCACCCATTCTTTGTCATTTTGGAGGCTAGGGAAAGGATCCGTACCAAGTCCTTTACTGCTGTCTCAGCCGTACAGATCTGTACTGTACAGGCTGTACCTTCACAAAAAGGACGTAGTTACAAAGGAAGCAAATCGCCTCTCATAGTGGACTTCTGTCTTCACCAGTCAAACCTTCCACAGTACAGGCATCATTCAGCATCTTCAGACAGGGGAAGAAGTGGATTTGCATGTCAGCCGTACCAGTTCAAGTTGATTACCAGCAAGCTGAAATCTCCAGGTTTTCATTAAAAGTCATCACTTTCCTATTTGCATGTCAGTAGATCTTCTTTGTAATCGTTACTGGAGATTAAATAATAGTCTGGCTTCCTTATTCGCTATTGCTTCTATAGTTTCAAGTGATAATTTATTTTATTTAAATTTATTATCAATTATTAGCAAAATAGCATTCTTTACATTTATGATCAAAACAAGCAAAATCCTCAAAAACGAAAAAACAAATCAGAAAACCTTCAGAAAAGCATTAAAACAATCAGACACAGAGATTTCGGGGAAACTAGGGTTTCTACATAGTTGTTCAGTCTCATCGGAAGATCAGTAATCTTTCTATCGCACCTGAGAGTATATCCGTCAGCCACCTTGACTCGAATACCCTCGAAAGCCTCTGTCTGGATACCACGTCTCACCACTAAACGTGCATCAATAAAATTATGTGTAGCACCCGTATCCAACAAAGTAATCACCTTCTGACCTGCTAAGAGTCCACGAAGTCGAAATGATCCATCTCTCTGAAGGCTGGTCAAATGGGCTTCCTGTAGCTTCCTTCCACCTTCATGTTCAACCTCATTTTCGGACCTCTCATCATCTGAATGCTCAGAATCAGCTTGCTGGTCTGACAGATCAGATTGCTCTTCGCCCTCGTAAAACCACTCCATTTGGTTATTTTTGACTTTCGGACGAAGTGGGCATATGTGTTTTTCATCATAGGGTGCCTTGCACCAAAAACACAACTTTTTCTTACGTAATTCATTCAACGTTTCTCTGTCAAATGGTGGTGCATTCTGCCTCTTCGGATCCTGTTGATCCTTCCTCCTGTCAAAGGGTCTATTTCTGTCATTGTTTCTATCGAAAGGCCTGTTGGGTCTCGTGTATGGAGTGGACCCTGAATTGAACTTACTGCGAGGTGCTGCAAGTTCCATGTTTCGTGCCTTCCGCATGGCCTCCTGAAGTGTGGGAGGGTCAAAAGCCTTGACCCAACCTCTCATGGGTTCTGTCAAACCCTCAACAAATAATATAATGAGTCTCCGCTCTGAAATGCCAGTCACCATAACTGCAACTCTCTGAAACTCACCTATGTATGCATCCAAACTGCCTGTCTGTCTGAGCTGAGCCAACTCTCTGAAATATCATTCTGGATCCTTCTTGTCAAATCTCTCTATCAGTCTGCTAGTGAACTCCTGATAGGTATTAACCGCATGATGGCCTAACGTATACATGCCATGGTGCCACCAATCATGCGCTACTCCGTCCAGATGTAAAGTGGCAAATTTAATTGCCTCATCCTCCTGCATAGGCCTAAGTGACAAGTAATTGTCCAATTTCTGGACCCAAGACCTAGCTGATGTCTTCTCTGACCCATCAAAATATGGCAGCGTAATCTTGCTCACCGCATACTGCAAGTCTCTATTCACCTGTGCTGCTGCTGCTGATGCTGTGGGGGTCTACGATCAAATCTACCTCCTCGGGTTTATAGACATCTATAAACTCATGAAATGTAAGTGCCTGCCGGATCTCAGGCGCTAAAGACATGTACTCGCCATGAAATCTCGTCAAATCCGCCACTGACATGCCATTCTGAGGCTGAAACTCCTGATGCTGTACCTGATGCTCTGCTCCTGGAGTCTGAGGTGGAGTCTCTCTAGGTAAGAAAGTAGGCTGGCCTGGCCTACGCTCCTGGTAGATCGGTGACGGCTGTCTAGGTACGGATGCCAATGGCTGATCCACTGGTGCAGTCCCGCTCGTCTGTCCAATCTGAATGTAGTGTGGCTGTGTGGGCGTACACTGTCTAATGGTACCCATCAGCTGAGACATCATATCCATCATATTGTCGTGTCTCCGTCTAAACTCCTCATCGGTGATATCACCCTCTGCATGTGCCTTCCCTGGATCTCTACGTGCCTCTGTAGGAATCTCACGATCTGCCATTAGGGTTGCAACACTGTTTTCACTAGTGTTAGAACTGGATCTGTGAATCCCAAGTACCCCTGACACTGTCTGACCCTTGGGGATAGGTGGACCTGTCCAATCCTCGTCTTTGCCTGTTCCTACGCCTCTCATATACTGAATAGGATCTCGGCTCATGAAAAGGCAAGCAAAAAGCACTCTGAATACTGAAAAGCACTGAAAAAGCACTGAAAAAGCACAGGATGGCAGGAGATTTGTGCTCTGATACCACTGTCAGAACCCTGGTGGTTCTCTGATTCAAACCCTAATTGTCTTTTGATGGTTTTTGCAAGTTTTCAATTTTTTTGTGTTTTTGGAATTTTTCACAGACAAAATGAAATTTGCGATTTCTCTAGAAATTGATGAAAAATTCATAAAAAATTCATATGAGCTTAAAATGCATAGAAATTGTCCAGAATGGATAGGCGTTTCTTTATTTCAACTTTTCCAGTTCATACAATATTGAAATCTGAACATACAATGAAAATACATTGAATTTATTGAGAAAAACCTGGTTTTCTGTAAGTGGCGGCTGCAGCAATAAATGAGATGGTACGGCCAATGAAAGAATAATCTCTGGCTCGATAAACAATGCACACCCTCAGTAAATCATGGCGCCCAATGTCCAGACACCAGAAACAGATGAAGGAAGGCGTTTCCTCAGAGAATGTAAAAGTACGGCCTGAAGGTACAGAAGTACGGCCTGCTGCAGCAAGTGAGAAAAAGTACGGCCTCCTTGGGATTTGTGCCAGATCACTGAAACTAGTCTCTGCTCAAGTCGCCTCTGTCTGCTGATGATTTCCCCTGAAAACCTCTGCCAAAATGGATGTAAAGCACAATCTGTGATCTCTGTGTGAAATCACCAAGTGCAAGCTTCAGCTGGTATTCCACAGCCTCAGTCTGCCTGATCTCTGAAGAGTTTTCGTTCTCCAGAAACGATCGTCTGCCAGAAACCCTAGGGTTTGCAAACTCCAATGCTCAGAGCAAAAATCAAGACAAAATTGAATAATAACATGATAGTTCGATTTTGTCTGTGAAGAGTATATATTGCCTTGAAGAAAAATTCGACCTATTCCCCTTTTTAATAAATCATTTAGATTAATGATTTAATTTGCTCTTTTGACTTAGGAGAAATAATTAATCATTGGCGTCCCCTTTTTAATGAATATAAATACTCATTAAGTCACCTTTTAATAATATATTATAAAGTGTAATTAAATACTTTATAACTAGGCTAATAATTAAAGTATTTTAATATTTCAATAAAGTGACTTTGTATGAATAAATTATTAAATGTTTAATATCATTAATTACTCCTTATTTCTCAGATCAAATCAATCAACTCTTGGTAGATTGAATATGAGGTGAATAAATACGAGGTGCAGAAATAGGCTTGAGTGGAGCCTAACTTTCTAAAATGAAAGTTCTCTTGAAAAGCTCTCACCGGAGGGTCTGAGAGGCAGACTGACCTACTTTATAGTCTAGACCTAGTAACCGAACAATGCGCCAAAAAATGATCTCTGAGACACTCACAATAAAACCCTCAGGGATCGAATGATAGACTAACCTCGTCCTGCAATTTGTCTTGTCTGGGGATGGGGACATAATGAGGGTGGATTTTAGAGTACTCATAAGGTGCAGGAGATGAGGTGGGCATGGTGGAATGGGTCAGGAAGGTTTAAATTCTAAGAGGAAAAGATGTTGTTGGGAATCAAATGCCATTGTTGGTGAAATTCAGGTTTGGGATCTGAGTTCAGCTGAGAACAGTGCATCATGGAGATGGGTGAAATCAGCCACCCTTTTCAGTGAGTGGTGCTTGAGATGGTGGTTGTCTTTTAGTGTTTTAAGAATGCTTCAAGTGACCAGGGTGGAGATGAATCTTTTGAAATTCTAGAAGGTCAAAATATTCCAAACGCCAGATGCCAAGTGTTGCAGCTACCAGAGGAGGGAAATTCGAATTCTTGCTAAAATTGGCCTCTTCTAGAAATCGACTTGGCTATAATAATTGAAATTACTTTCATTTTCTTTATCAATTGTTGAAGTGCAAGCTAAAACTTGGTGAAGAAGTTTGACTTGAAGAAGAAGAGGATTGTAGTGTGAAGAAGAGTGTGAGTTTTAAGAAGTCTAAAGTGGTTGAAGTGAAGTGCTGAAGTTGTATTGCTGCAAGTGAATTCTTTAAGTACTGAAAGTTCGAAGTTACTGCAGGAGAAGTTGAGGTTTGAAGTTGGAATTTAGTGCTGCAACTTCACATTTCGAAAATCTGTTGGCAGCCCCGATGAGATTCTATTTTTCTAGCTTAAATTGTTGATGACTATCTTTTGTTTTTGTAGAATGGCTGAAGTAAGAGCAACTGGCAGGGAGAACAATGCTAAATCCAGCAAGGCAAATGCATCCAGATAAACTGTGATCAACAAGCTAAGAAAGTCTTTCCTGTCGGAGTCGAAGTTCTCTTCAAGGCTGGGCAAGTTGGCTAATACGAATTTGGGATCTTTCAACATGGAAGCTTTCAAAAGTCGAATAATGGGAGTTGGAGGCCATTGTCCATTGATCACTTCACATAATATTGTCAAAAGTGGACTTTATGCAACTGCTGGTTTTCCACCAGCAATTCAGTGTCCGGAGTTGATCATGGAGTGTGCTAACTGTTACAACCCAGAGCACAAGTCTATTATCTCACCTGATGGCAGATTGCTTGCCAACCTCACGCCTGCAGCTATTGGCGAGGCATTTGGAATTCCTTCACATGAGAAGATGATCTACAAAACGAGAGAATGTGTTGAGCGGATGTATGCTTCAACATTTGAAAGATGTGCTGATATGATTAACTCTCGTTGGATGAACAAGCCCAAGCCCACTCGCACAAGGTTGCCGAAACAGATAATCTCAGATGATTTGAAATAGGAATACTGTGATTTGATCATGATGCTCAGCAGAGTTGGAGGATGCCCCCAAGTGTTCATCTTTGAGCCATAGATGTTCTATTATATCAATCTTGTGTTTGAAGGCAAGGAGTTTATTAATTGGGCAGTGATAATTAGTGATAATTTGCACGAGCAACTTCGGAGTTTGAGGAGAACGAAAACATTCTATATGGGCTCGTACATTATCTACATGTTGGCTCGTATGACGAAGTACAGAGGAATATCATACAAGGAGCCTATTGGGTGTGGCTCTCAGCAATTCAAGATTCATGAGGCTTGTCCGCAGCTGCACTTGACAAGCACATCTCATTACAAGAGAGTCAATGACGCCTTCACCATGCACATAACAAGATCACTTCAACAAAGAACTTATCACAGGATCTCGAAGGAAGCTTAGGAGTTGATAGAAAGGTACGGATGTTGGTTCATCCAATTTCCAAAATTACTTACATTAGGCTACAAGGGTTTTCTTCATATCCATATAGATTGCCCAAATACCCTACAAACAGGATCTTAATGTTAGAAATATCTAGGCAACTCATTGCATATGATAAAATTCAGAAGAGAAAGAAGGGAGGATTTGACTTCCCAATCATCATGGGGAATTCAAATGAAGTGTGTCCTTCACTACAGGCAGCCAAGGAAGCTGAAAATGAGCTTCAGTTTTTCCACCTTTCTTATCAGACCAGCAGGCAGCATTATGATCCTCACAGAAATATCAGAATGATACTGTCAGAGGAGTTCAGGCATAAGGCAAATATTGAAGATTATTGGGCTAGTGCATTGTATGAAGCTGAGGTAAGAAAGAGGATGTTTTTGAGGCTACCTTTGAGCATGATTAGGGAGTGTGAGATTATTCCAGTACCAGACCAAGTGGATGAGGACATGAACGTTCTTCATCCAGATTATGAGGCAGTGAGGGATACACCACTCCCACTTCCAGATTGATCGGAGCCGGAGATTGCGGATTTGGACACACTTTGCATATTAGTCCTGACATTCACCAGAGGATGGGTCGAGAGGCATGTGAATAGGCTTAAGAGCAGGTCAATTCCTCTAACTTATAATTTGATGGGAGATCATAGGACACCAACTGCCACAAAGAAGAAACAGGTTGCTCGAGCTCCAGAGTCTCGAAGGAAAGAGCCAGTTCAGCCAGAGCCTCCGAGAATTGAGGTAGAATCACCCACGCCATTGGAGACACGTTCTCCAAGTATACAAGAAGTTTCATTGTTTGTTGATCAGAGAAATATATTGAATAAAGAACAGGAATTACAGGAGGCAAATCAGCCACCACGAAGAGAGTCTGTTGGCCAGAGTGTCAACGCACCCACTAGAGATAACCAGCAGGAAGAAGATGAAAAAACTGCTACGGATACACGCTTCCAGCATGAGCTTGAGGTGACATTAGAGGATGGTACAGTTACTGGACAAGAGGTCCAAGTTTTAGGAGATACCCAGCCCATAGAAGCCAATAATCCTCGTCAAGATGAAGTTAGAGAAGAAGTTCGTGAAGAAGAGGCAAGGGATGAGCAGCCATTTGTTATTTCCGACATACAGCAGGTAGTACCAGATTGGCTCAGAGATGGGATGAGGAGGAGCCCCAGTGAAGAGGCTGATCCAGCAGTTGAGATGGAGGAATTCTTGAGTAGGATCAGTGCGCCTCCGACAAAGAAGAGGGCTAGGAAATTTTCAAAGATTTCAACAGATGAGGATGGCTCTCGCACCCTTCACGTGGTTATGCCAAGGGTTGAGTGTGATCGAGATGAGGCTATTCCAGGAAATAATGTGATCACCACCATGGAGTTAGGTCGCCCCACAAGAGCACAGATAATTGAGGAGTGTTATAACTCCTACCAGGCACTCAAGGACAGATTGCTCCGGACTGAAGGCAAATACAAGAAATTGAAGGAGCACAAGACTTTGATAGGATACGTACAACACTTGTCTCATCCTTGTGGGTAGGAGAATCCGGCGATTGAGCTTCCAGCCAAGTTGCCTAGAGAATCAGTTAGCAGCTTGGAAGATTTGAGAAAGATGGCACAGGGAGCAGAAAAGTGGGTTGCTAGTGTTCGTGTTGAGACAAAAAAGTTTATGGAGGATCTTGCTTATGCTTACCAGCAGGCTTCCAGCATTATGGCATGGATGGATGCAGTTGATCAGGCCTGGGGTGATGCTCATACCTATCATAGCAAAGTTATTCAACGTTTGGAGGCTTTGATGCATACTCCCTTACAAATGTTGATTGAGGGAGGCATGATACAGGAAGGTGCTAGGTATGATTTTGTCGGCTGGTACTCTTCAGTTGTCACAGGCCGAGGATTCTTTGATGCGGCACAGGCAGATTCAGCCAAAGTCAGAAGGGCCATGACGAACATTCTTGATGGAGTCCTGAACACATTGGAGGCTCTATTTGCTAGGAGGATGACTTCCGAGGAGGTGACTGCTGATGGTTTGAGGAGTAGACTGCCACCTTTCTTTTCAGAGGTGAAGACTTTTGTCCAGAATGACTTTGAGAACACCTCAACTTTCTCAAGCATTATTCAAAACACTCAGGATGCTTTAGTTGCTTGGAGAAAGTATTGTACGCGGCATGGGCAGGGAGTCACAGTGTTAGAATTCCAACTCGATCACATTCCGCCGATCTCAGTTCAGGAGGTTGAAGCTGTGCTAGCCAGATTCATTGATTTTGCAGCCAAGGAGAAGGAGAACGGAAATTCCTTTTTGGATGATGACCTTCTAGATGAGTGATGGTGGGCATTGATTTCCTTTGCTATTTTGGGAGTGAGTGAGAATCTTCTGGCTCATTTATTGTACCACTCCTCATTCTAGCAGTTTTTAGGGTTAGGGCTGATGTGGCTTAATCTGAGCCCTCCATTTGATTGTAATCTAAGTCGTCCATTGGACTGGGCCATCAATAAAAGGGGCATCCCCCGTCATTTGTATCTCATTAGATTAGATCAGAGAATAGAGCAGAGAGACTGATAGTATAGTTGTAATAGCTTAGCATAGTTTGATAGCTTAGCATAGTTTGGAGGAGAATGAAAGTTTTCCCTTGAGAACTTTGTAAGAAGTTGTTGTGAAAACTATCATAATAAAAAGAGCTTTCATTGATGGTGAATTTGTCTTTTGTTATGAGCAGCTAGCAAGATTTCTTCACCCCTTCTACTTCAAGTAGCTTAAATTAGAGTAATTTTCATTTTCATGCGAGTAGATGTTAATTGTGGATTGTGGCGTTTAATCAAGGCAACTTCGTTTTAATCCATACCACTAGCAGCTTGCTAATGGCAAGTTTGCCTTGTGTGGTCAACTGGAACACTTTATAAGCTTAACTTCGGTTACGATTCACGTCTTGGCATGCGTCGTCTTGATGGTGTCTTTATGCTGAACTATAACTTGAACATTCATTGCTACTCCCTTGAAGATTGCACCGGCTTTGTAGAGGTTGTCCAACGCGAGGCGAAGCAGAGTGGTTGAAGTTTGTTGAGATTGATCCCACGTCCTACTTTAGGATAGAACCTAGACTTTCTAAACACTGCATTCATTTCAATTCAGTACATTTCTAGTTAGTATAGGAAACACGTACCTTATCGCCACATCATTCACATCACTCACGAAAATCCCCTTCCATCATTAATCTGTTGTCAGCTGCTACATCTGAACAATTATGTAAGTCCCCTTGTGAAAACAGCAAATCACAACGAACCAACTGAGGGTATTCCATTGCATTATCGGAACCTTGAAGTTGAACGTACGATCTCTCTCACAATCTTAGCGTACGGAATACTTTGTTCAAGAGAGAATGGAGTGGCCTATGGATACTTTGTTCTGCTGATTGGTGCGATCACAAAAATCACATCAACACTTATATATGCAGGTATTGAAGATATTTCCTTGCTAGAGGCTTCATTACTTGGGTGGTTGTAAGAACTTTCTTTCTTCTCCTTATCTTTATCATTTATACTTTTCATCAATTCCATTACTTTCTATCATTTTCCTCGTATTCCAAGAGTTCCTAGCAGTCGGGGTAGAAGTAGATA
The DNA here is from genome assembly GCA_007258455.2 of Sequoia sempervirens. NCBI lineage: Eukaryota > Viridiplantae > Streptophyta > Pinopsida > Cupressales > Cupressaceae > Sequoia > Sequoia sempervirens. The sequence continues at coordinate 12,571 of VDFB02249555.1, forward strand.
CTTTGCTATTTTTTGTGATAAATTCAATTTTTGGTCCGTACGAGACACCAATGCGCCTTTAGGACTCCAACGCGCCACGGTGTCGTCCATTTGTTGCGCTAACGTCCTTTGGCCGAAAACTTGCTAGTTTATCCAAAAAACCTTTGTGGCCTGCTCTTTCTGATTCTAAAAGTCTTGCTCTGCTTCTTGAGGTAGTTTAGGGCAGTTCGCCCCTTGAGAAACTCTTGAGAATAAAGAGACTCATGAATAGCGAATCCCCCTTCTCTATAGAATCATAAAATTCAAAGAGACATTGTGGAAATCAATAGTCCATTAGTAAAAATTCAAAAGCCGCGTTATATCCATTGACAATTTGAGGCCTATTTGGGTTAATGGTTAACTTGTTGTAGCTCGTGCACTTGGTAATGGAAGCCTAAACCAACATTTAAACTCAAATGGATTGTGGAAGTTAATGAAATACCAAGAGGTTGTTGACTTGGTTAAAAAGATAAAGGATCTTCGAGTGGCGGCAAAGTTCTTGATTGAACAATCAATATCAAGGAGTGAAGATGATATTTAATGCAATGATCGAATGACCAATAGCGACCTAGCAAATTGGTCGAAGCATTTTGAATGGGGAAATTACGATGCGGAAGCAATTTTAATGCTTTGAAATTCATCCCTAAAATTTAAGAAACATGGTGCTTAGGATTGTGTTAGAAAAGACAAGATATTCAATGGTGATGATGCTTAATGTGCACTAAAGTTCACTTCTGCCAAGCCGCATTTACTAAGTAGAAACTGTGAGAAAGTATCGAGCTCTGTAACATTGTCGATGATGAATCAAAGGATAATCCCGGCGTTGATCTACAAGATACGAAAGTATTAAGGGAAACAATTGAGGAGACATCTTCAAACTCCAAATATTGGCACCATTATGCACAAACACCCTGACCGATTCTCTTTGTCATTGGCTATTCCTCGAGATAGTCATAATCTAAAAGGACTAAAGAGGATATTATCTCAGGAAATGGACACACACAGGGATACACTCCGCACGATACCATCTAAGGGAACATCTTTGCATTTCAGCATAATTTCAAGGAAAGTTAGTATGGTGGTCACTAGAGCCGATGCAACTAGAATCTTTGCCCTTGAGCCTTTATAATCTAGACATATGTGACACTCAATTCATAAAGATGTGGCGAAGATTGTAGATGTAATTGCAAGGCAGAGGTAGTTATGTGAATTGAATGGCTATAGTTAACACGAGGTAGGTATTTACTATGATAGATTCTCATGGGTCCTATCTTGATAAAAACAACCACTACCTTAAATTCTGAAATACAAGATTTCGTTCAGATTATGTGAGAAGCTCTTGCAAGATCGAAGACGTTCCCAACACCAATGAGAAAAAGCTTACGTGTACTTATGAATGGGCAGTGTATTCTTTTTTAGTATTCCAACCACCCAATAGGGAGAAGCCTTAATAGATACCATGTACATGGATAAGTAAAGTCTTATTTTTCATTTGTAACGGATTCTTTTAAAAGAGGCAGTTATGGAACCGAAAGGTCTCCTATAAGAAAAGACAGTTTAACCATCAAGAAATTATTACCAACCGGCAAGGGAGTTATAAGAAAAGACGGTATTATTTGCAAAAAGGGGGTTATTATTATTTCAATTCAGTGTTGGGGGGAAGGGAGGGCAGTTTTATTTTCCTTTTCAAACACAGTTTGTTGTATAGAGATTTTGAGTCTGTGAACTCATGATTTTGCATTGAAGAAATAAAAGATATATTTTATATCTGTGTATTGGTCAATATTTCTTTTTAGTTGCAGATGTCCTGTGTCTTTGCAATTATTCTTCAATGTATTTTCTATGATATCAGATTGTGTATGTATCTACTGTGGAATCTGTGAATTCGAAGTAATTCGTTAATTGAAAAGAATTACTGTTCATCTTTCCTGATTATCGTTCATGGGTGTGAAGTGGGTGACCTGTGTATCATTTATTTGCACTCTCTTTATTCTATGTTTATCAATTGTGTTTTTTTCATTGTTATGCACATTCATTAGTTTTCCTTTCCTGCTTTCCAGTCATAAGCACACCCAAAAAAAAATTAAATCATACAAGGGAGCTGTACCTCTAAAATTCAGAGGAAGATCGCTAATTCAATAGCGATCTCCAGAGCTATTAGTTTGTTGGTCGCTGCCCAATAGGGCATCTCGAGGTCATTTTCTCACAATAAACTGTAGTGACCAATCCGTTTGCTAACACATTGTAAGATCCTTGTCTGTATATTTGCTAGATCCATTTTATTTTCACTATATTATCTTCCAACTTGGCATGTATAGAAATTGGGTGATACAGTTTGTCATTTTGGTATTAATGCAATTCCACTTGTATTCAGCCAATTTGGCTTGACCAAAATTAATATATCATCATTATCTAGCATTTTGGTATATGGCTTTGCTTCTATTGTAAATTGGTCGGCTAGCCATCAATATCCTTCAATTTAATTCTATTGTCCTCATTGGAAACTTGGTGATCAAAAAGAGCTAGAATTCAAGTAATTGCAAAATTTTCTTGTGGAATTGAGCTAATGTCCTATGAAGGATACTACATGGTGATGCAATCTTCAAAAGCAAGCTATATTTGTTAAGAATTAGAATTGAAAGAATGGACTACTGTACTGAACATAAGAGTATGATGCTCTCATGTGAAATCAAACATGGGAGCTTGTTGAAATGCCAAAACGAAAGAAACCGTAGGCTGCAAGGTATTTCAAAGAAAGTACCAAGGCAAAGGCATTGATTATCAAAAAACTTTTGCTCCAACATAAAAAAATTGAAAATAATCAAAGCTTATTTTCACACTTGCCACACAATTTAGCTACTGCATTCATCAAATGGATGGAAAAAGTGTATTTTTAATGGAGATCTTCAAGAAGAAGTCTAAATGCATCAACCCAATGGATCTGTAGATTAGAAAAATTATTGTATTGTATAAAGCAAGCATCTCGTGCATGGTACATCAAGATTGTTGAACATCTATGCACATAAGGGTTTCCTTGTAGCCTTTCAAATTACAACTTGTATGTCCAAAGAGAATATGAAGAAATTGTAATCCTGATTGTATATGTTAATGATCTTGTCATCACAAGTGAAGAAAGATCTCAATAAGTCACTTTAGATGACTAATCTTGGATTGTAGGTATGAGAATGGGAAACACAGGGTTGTGTTTTTATCTCTCAAATAAAGTATGCCAAGGAGTTTCTAGAAAATTTCAAGATGACTAAATGCAATCATACCCATGGAAGCAGTCCTCAAGCTATCTCAATTTGATGAATCAGAAAAGATAAATGAAACTGTACAGGAAACTGGTAGGAAGCCTCATTTATCTTACCAACACTAGACCAGATCTGGGTTTTTCAGGGAACTATCTCTCAAGGTTAGTGACAAAACCTAGAAGTTTTTGGAAAGCTGCTAAGAGAGTGCTGCAATATGTGCATAGTACTCTGAATTATTGCAATAGGTATGTGCAGAATGATAATTACATTTTGACAAGATATGCAAATGCAGATTGGGCGGGCTATAATGATTATCACAAGTCAACTACATATATATTCCACATGGGCTCAAGAGTTATCTCTTGGTTTAGAAAAAAAATGTCGCTATTTTATATACAGAAGCAGATTACAAAGCAGCACAAAGAGCTATATACAATCAAATTCCCATGTGGAGTGTTCTTCGGCTTAGATGTCACAACTAAGAGGCGCCTCTTCACACTACTCTTATCCTTCCCAATATCTTGTTTTCATGTGCTTCACATGGTAGGAAGGAACTCCTAAAATTGACATACAAGATAAGGCCAAAAGCTTCCCCGTGTGAAGATAAAGATTAATATTTGGTTTGTAAATAAAAAAATTTCAAAGTGAAGGTAAGAAAGTAAGAGAATATATCCATTGGATGTAATGGGATCAAAGAAGAAATCCAACATTCATGAAACTGGTCTCAACTTTAGCATTTGTTTTCCTTAACACTATTATTTCATGTGATTCAAGTGCAAGAAACAGATCTGAAACATATGCCCAAATTTTCACTGTGAATAAAAATTTTACACATGGAACAAGAAGCCATTTTTAGAAAATAAGTTGCCAGTTTATTGGAATTTTCTACTGAGTCGGAGAACAATGCAACTTTAATGAGATGGTGAAGATTTAAATATTTCATTCACTGTTAGAAATTCCAATTTGCAAGGAATGGAAATAAGTCGCGACTAAAAACCATAGATTGCCATAGCTCCTTATGAATGAATAAGTGCCATTTATCAATGTAAATTGCTTTCTGCAGTCAATCTCCATTTATAGTACTTGACTCAAATTTCGGAGTTTATAAGTTTCTGCAACTGATTGCTTTTTAATAACCTTTTGGATTGGAATGCCCGTCTTTCTACTGCCAAGAAGTAGCTTCTATTGGAAGTAAAAAAAAAATCCCATTTATGAACTCTGATTAAAATATAACGGAGAGGACACTCCCTGTTTCTTTAATGCTGAGGACTAGCCTCCATGGAAGTCAATTTAAAAAATAAAATTAATTCCTCTTTCCCATGCATTGCTTTAACAGCCAATTACAACTTAATAATTTGCATTCATGTGCAACTCACACAATGAGTATAACAGGAGATTACCTCTAGATCTACTCCACGAACTGTCCCTGCATAAAAAATAGAAAATGGGAACAATCTTTAAAAATGTACATCGAAACATATGCATGATAATCGATGACCATATTAAACATCCATTTCTAAGAACAAATCATGAGATTCATATCCTCGTATAATGCAAGTATCTACTGGTAACTGGCATTATATCAAACCCTTCTAGAAAAAAATTTGTGGCCAATATTCACCAACTGGCTATGTTTTTGAGTTCTTCAATAAAGGTAATCGCTACTTAATTTTAAGATTCACCTAAATTTCTATGAGCAGTATCTTTTCATTTGATATTTCAGCAATTTTTTGTCAAAAACTTACAAAATCTAATGAAACTAGAATATAAATAAAAAATTACCAAACTTTGAACATTGAGAATTCAATGCTAAAAAAGATTTGCCAAGATTTCTAAACCTCTAAAAATTGTATGGCTCCATTGAAATTTCCTTCACAACAACAAATAACTAGACAATTAACTGTGGGTATACCTTCACTTAGAGAACCTAACTTGCAAACACCATCCTTGATCTGATCAAACTGCCTTTGTACTCTTTTCACATCTACCTTCCTAACTTCTACATCAGTGCTAGAACTCTTTAAAGCACGTACATATCCTCCAGCACCCTCATGAAAATTGTGCTGTACTTGTTTGATAGCAGACACAGAAGGAAGTTGTAAGGACTTTACCCTTTCTGCTTGACCTATGATTACTGGAGCTTTTAAATAATCTGTAGTACATGAATCGTAATCTCTTTTCTTTGAAGTCATTTGAACCCCTTCAATTTGTAGGCAGTGTTCTGTTTGAGCATTGTAATAGGGCTCACAGGAGTAGCTAACTGTGGGGGATGTTCTTGAAGCTTGGACTTGCATTTCAACAAATTTCTGAAGAGAATGAGCAGGAGGAGAATTGACTTGTTGCAATAAAAAATTGGCTTTTGACTTCTCAGTTGCTGATGAGACTGGCCTGCTGAATTCTCTATCACGCCAGGAAATATCAGCCTTTGATGACTTGAAATGAGGAAAATTCTGATTTGAAGATTTAGCAATATTTCTAGGCATCTGATCATCTGAGGTTGCAAGTAATTTAGAAGGGTCTTGGTAATGACTTATGGGAGCAGATGACGTTGGCAAAAGACCTGATCTGTTCTGCAATGTTCCTTTAGTTAACTGCAGAGCAGCCCCAACATTACTGCATGATGATTCACCAACAGTAAATTCGTGAATACCTTTGTCCTCTTCTTCAAAGAAACTTTGAAAATGAGCTTTACCTGTCACATGATACTGGGAATGTTGAAAGCATTTCCTTTTGTAATCCAAGCTTGAGGTATTTTTGTTGTCACTTTCAACATTGTCTTGACTGCCCAGAGTTTTTTTCATGTTATCATTACTAAATGCTAAAATGTCTTGCTGATGCGATAACCTGCCTTCTCTGCTAGATCCTGGGAAGGTGGCCTGAATATTATCAGACACTGTTACAAGATCCATCAATGAATTAGTGGGTGCACTTGCCACCTTATCAAACATTACAGACTTAACTGTTAATCCTTTGCTTGTATCTGTAATAGCTGTCCTTTTGTACGATGGACATGAATTCCCTATCTCTACACACCCCTCTTTATCAGATTCTGCAGCAGGAATAAAAAATTTAGTTCTTAACTCAGACACCCTTAAATGCTTTCTTGAATCTTGTGGCATGCTCTGAACATGAACTTTGTTTGTCTTATGAGAAAACCCTCCCTTGAGGTGTGTTACAGCTCCTGGCGGCAAGGGTGGCTTTCTTGTATTAATAGGTTTAGTCCTAAATACAGGAAAGCTATTTGCAGCAGGCACAAATGCACATCCTGTCTTACAGTTCTCTATTTCTCCTCCCGTAAAGATCGTAAGTTTATCATTTCTATATGGTGAACAAGAATGTTGCTCTGATATAGGTGACACAGGGAATATATTAGCTGATGGCTCCCCTGATTGATTAATAGCTGATCTTGAATTCTGAGGCTCATTTGAAATTTCCCTCAACTGAAAATTGAACAATCTCACAGGCATGACTTTTGAAATATCATTTCCAAACATTGCATCTGCAATGTCTAAAGTTCTCTTCTCTTGTAAATTGCTGACTTCTGTGATCATCTTCTTTTGCTTTGACTTTGGCAATTCACTGTTGTCTAATTTATTATGACCATGCTTATCTATGTCTCCATCCTTTGAATCAGAGTCACCAAGTCTCAAACTAAAGTTAATCAGCTCAGTTGTGCTGCCATTTTCTACAAATGCATCCCTTTTATGCTTAGATTTATGTGGTGATACACTCTGTTGACCTTCTTCAGAAAGAGTTTCTCCTTGTACAGTCAGCCCTTCTGGAAAAAGTGATAATGAACCAGCACTCCCAGACACTGAATTTGTTACTAAATTATTTGAGGACAGGGTGCCTTGACATGGAAGGTCTGCCATGCTTGCAATAACAAAGTCCAAATTCCCCAGCCAGGTCACTCCTTAAAGCCAAGAGTCACTCCCAGCCATCAAACAGAATGTAAATTGCATTTCAAAGGTCACTATTGGATCTCACACAAATTCAAATATAGGTTATGTGGGCTAATCATCAAGTGAAAGTAGAAAAATGCCATCCTCCATCACTGCACATGCACAAACATAAAATTTTCATAATTGCTCCAAGCATTGATTCTCATCCAAACTAATTATTACAGTCACTTCCTTTTCAGTCATACAAGTCCCTAGCATCCAAGGAAAAATCTGATAGGCAATCCTTAACATTGTCCATAGCATAATACTGGTACTATCATCTGAAACTAATGCCTAATATTGATTTTAATAGTTTATGACCAAAATTTTCCAATAAGAAGATATACAATCATAATGCATTACGCAAATCTGACAAATGACCACTGACTGTAATCACATCCATATTTATGATAGAGATATGTGAAAATGGACAAACAAACTAATAGAACACTAGTATGCATGACTTCAGTCAAAATGTAAATTGTATTTCAAAAGTTGCTATCTGTTCTCACACAAATTCAAAAATAGGTTCTGCAGATCAATCACCGAGTGAAAATAGAAAAATGCCATCCTCCATCACTGCACATTCACAAGCATAAAATATTGATTATTGCTCCAGGCATGCTTTTTCAGCCAAACTAATTATTACAGTCACTTTTCAGATTGTTGCACCCCATGAAACTCAAAGATGTACTTACTTTTTCCATTTGTCAAGGATATAGTCATTGTGTTTGAGCCAAATTCAACTTGTGGTTTCCCAATCAGCTTGCAAGGTCATTCATGTCATAGTTTTACTCTTCAAACTAAATATTTTTGCAGATTGATAAAGGTTCCCTCTGTTTGGTGTGAAATCAATATGAGATTTGAAGGATAGTAAACAGCATCAGCTTGAGAAGGTGAAGCGAAAAAGTGGCAAAGTCCTTGAGAAAGTCCACCCCTAAATTCTGCATGAACATTTGGAACTGGTGGAACAGCCCAAAATTTCCACCTAGCTTGCAAAAGGTGGCAACATCTAACAACTATTCCCCCTAAGTTTGCTTAAGTGAGCAAGATGTTGTGTGGGTTTAAGTGTATCATATTTCTGCTTGGGAGGGATGGATAAAATTTCTGCCCAAATTGTCATAAGTGGTGTGAATAAATAACATTTCTGCCTGCCCAAATTGTCAAAAATGGTGTGAGTAAATAATATTTCTGCCTAGAAAAAGTGGCAGGAGTGTAAGTAGTACACAACTGAATTGGTTGAGCCATCAAAAAGTTTTTCCCAACTAAGGAAAGGTGGTAACATGACTTAAGTTTTCTGCCTCATAAACAAGGGAGCATGATTAGAGAAGTTGAGCCACTTAAAAACCCTGCTTGACTTGTGAAGTAGCGGTAATTAAACAAAGTTCCACCTAAGCTGTAAGGAAAAGTTGCGTAAGTGTAGAAAAATTCCACCCAATACTATATTGGCATGTTTTAGCCATGGCAAAACCTATCAATAATTTCACCTAAGTGTTAAAACATTGGTGCAAGCATAAGAGGCCACACTTTAAGTAGCTAAGCCCTCCATTATTCTATCGACACACTTTGGCCTTCATCATGCCACATCTAAACTTCACAAACACACCATAAACATCCACCTACATTCAAATAGAAATTTCCATTGGTCGCAGCAATCATGCTACATATCAGCATGGAGAAAAATGGTGCCACAATTTTCCCAACTAGCCAAGAAGGCAAAAATCAATTTTAAAGCATGGAGACTTCAAGCCATTGATGGAAGATAAATCACCACTGCGATTTGTGCATCTTTTCGACTCTCTTCTAGTCATATTCTACTTATGTCAGAGGAGGAATACCTATTTTTAAGCAGTTTCATTTCTTTTATATTTGCTTAAAGTATCTTTCTTTCCAGATTTTCAACAACCTTTAAGCATTTCACTTTAAAGCTCAGTTTTTAGGATTAAATAAGATTATTTTTAAGTCCCATTGATTGGGCATTTGTAACCTATATCTAAGTGCTTTGAATGAAT
>VDFB02249557.1:0-27430 GCA_007258455.2 Sequoia sempervirens
GATACAACAAGAACAAGAAATTGGGAAAAAATGACAATGGTTTGCTAGAAACCATTTTTCTTGAGAAACGTCCCAAGAATCTTTGCTTACGATGTACTACTACTAAGGTTACCCTTCTTGGAAAAGGTACTTCCGCTAAATGGGCTAAGGCTTCCTCTTGGTTACCAACATCACATGATACTACCCTAGATGACTTCCCCCTTGATGTTGCTAACCTATTTGAGAATAACTCTCTCTTCATGATATCCGCAACATATTTCACCCCAAATGACCAAACCATTGAAATAAGCCTAGTACAACTTATTGACTAGGACCAACAAGGACCACCAATTCTAGATTTATTCGAAAACAATGAAGCAATCTCATAATTCATGGGACTCAGTGACAACTTACCATGGGCAGATCACAAAATTGGTTTTGATATAGAGCTAGACACACATGCGTACTACAGGGAGACAATTGAATCCTTCAATCACAAAATTGACGACACACAAATAACATGCAAATCTTTGAGTGAAAACCACAATACGACACTTTCTGATCCAAAAATAGTAAAAATAAAGGACACATCCAAGGGTGAAAACCTCTTTGAGGCAGCCAAGGATGAGGGATTCAATCTCCCCCTTAGTGCAATGCATCCAGAAAAGTCAACAATGTTAGTAGAGAGGTCTACTCCAGTAAATGTCAAAACCGAAGAAGCACCCAAGCTAACTTTTTATGTCGAATCCTTATTGGATGAAGAACAAAAAAACCTAGAAGCATTCCTAAAAGAGAGAAGATCCAACTTTGCATGGTCATGCACATATATTCCAAGCCTTGATCCAGAAGTGGTTGTGCATCACTTAGCAGTCTATCCTGAAGCCAAACTAGTGAAGCAAAAATTGAGAAAGATGCACCCTCAAATAGCACTCTTGGTGAAACTCAAGTTACAAAAGCTTCTTGACATCATATTTATCCAATCGATTGACTATCCTAAGTGGGTTTCTAACCTGGTACCAGTCTCCAAACCCATTGGGGGCATCAGAATATGTACAGATTTCAAAGACTTGAACAAAGCATGCCTAAAGGATGATTTCCCTCTTCCTAACATTGACATCATTGTGGATTTAACAACTGGGCATGAAATGTTGTCACTCATGGATTTTTTTTCAAGCTATAATCAAATCATGATCGCCAAGGAGGATCAACACAAAACTACATTCACTTATCCATGGGGAACATAGTGTTGGAACATGATGCCATTTTGGTTGAAGAATGCAAGAGCGACCCATCAAAGAGCAATGGCCCTCATCTTTCATGATATGATCCACAAAATAGTTGAAGACTATGTGGATGATATTTTGGCCAAGTCAAAGAAAAGGAATGAGCACATAGAAGTCTTAGGACCCATCTTTGAAAAACTCAAAGAATATAAAGTATGGCTAAACCCTAAAAAGTGTCTTTGGGGTTACATCAGGGAAGCTTCTTGGCTACATCGTATCATAGAGAGGGATAGAAATTGATCCAACAAAACTGAAATCCATCCTAGACATGGAACCATCACAAACATTGAAGCAAATGAGAGAGATACAAGGAAGGTTGTAATCCATTAGAAGGTTCATAGCACAATTATCAGACAAAATCCACCCTTTCTTGCATCTTCTCCATAAAGGAATAACTTATAAGTGGGATGAGAAGTGCGATAAAGCTTTCTAGTAGATCAAGGACTACTTATTGAAACCTCCAGTGCTCATGCCGTCGATACCAAACAAACCATTAATCTTGCATATCTCAGCAACATCAGCAACACTAGGTGCTCTTCTAGCACAACATGATGAAAAAGAAGGAAAGAGCCATTTATTACATTAGTAGGACCTTGGTAGGCTATGAAATGAATTACTCATCCATTGAGAAATCATACTTAGCAATGGTTTTTGCTTCACAAAAGTTCATACACTATATGTTCTCGCATCAAATCAAGCTTATTACAAAGATCAACCCATTAAAATATATGTTATCCAAAGCAACCCTCACTGGGAAAATGGCCAAATGGGTAATGATATTGACTGAGTTTGACATATAATACGTGGAGCATAAGACAATCAAAGAATAAGTGATCACATACCAATTGGAAAAAGCACCTATCTAAGTAGAGAACCCTTTGATATCTTAATTTCATGATGAATCAGTGTTCCTTGTCAATACAACAAATTAGTGGAAAATGTACTTTGATGGATCATTTACCCAACATGGATCAAGGGCAGGTATTATTTTTATCAACCCTCAAGGTGATTGCATCCCAAAGTCATATTGGCTATCATTTCCATGTACTAACAACATTGCAGAGTATGAAGCCATGATAACGAGTCTAAGGATAGAAGATCAATGGAAAATACAAGAGTTGACATTCCATGGGGACTCATAGCTGGTTATCAACCAAGTCAATGGCGATTACCAAACCAAGGATGATAAGCTTACTCCTTACAAGAAGATGGTAGAGAGTCTCAAGGACTTTTTCATAAACTTTCGAGCAGATTCCTCGCATAAACAATAAGGCAATAAATGCTATGGAAATAATTAGATCATTGATAGACATGTTGCACAATGTCCTTCAATGTGAATTCTTGGTAGAAAAACTTCTCGTACCAACTATCAAAATCCTTGAATCTAAATTTGTGTGTAATCATTGGTTTTGGTTCCCCATGGTATAATGATATATTCACCTACCTTAGCAAAGGAACCCTCCTATCTGATATCACCTCTAACCTTAAGAAGACCTTTGTTAAAAAGGCATCTCGATTCGTGATCTTGGGTGATAACCTTTATTGTAGAAGCATTGAGGAGACATTACTACGATGTCTCAACCAAGAGGAAGCCTTGACCACCTTAAAAAAAGTACATGATGGCATATGTGGTTCCCATTCTAGTGGTATGAATTTAGCTAAGAAACTATTGGGGACATGGTATTCCTGGCCAACCATGGAAAGAGAAGCCTATCAGTACATGTAGAAATGTGTCCAGTGTCAACAACATGGAGATCTTATTCATGCTCCAAGTCAAGAGTTACTTCCAATGGTCACACCTTGGCCTTTCTCACAGTGGGGGCTTGACCTCATAGGAAAAATTACTCCCACCTCATCTAACAGTCATAAATTCTTCCTCGCAACTACTAAGTACTTTACCAAATGGGTCGAAGCCATTCCTATGACCTACATAATGGGGAAGTAAACCTCTAAGTTTATCTTGAATTACCTTATCTACCATTATGGTGTTTCACAAACCCTTATCTTTGATAACGAAACACCCTTCAAGAATCAGGATGTGAAAGAGCTATGTCAAAGATTCAACATCCAACATTGATTCTCTACCTCATATTACCCCTAGGGCAATGGTCAAGTTGAGGTTGCAAACAAGACCATTCTGAAAATCCTAAAGAAAATGGTCAATGAAGCTAGCCATGACTGGCATCTGCAGTTAAATCTCGCCCTCTGGGTCTATCAAACCAGTATCTACACACCTCCAAGTGCAACCCCGTTCTCCTTGGTCTACGGATCAAAAGTCATATTACCTATTGAGGTTGAGCTTCCCTCACTGCGAGTCTCACTGTAGAACCTAATCATTGATGAAGAATATAGAGTACCCCAGTTGAATGAGCTAGAATTTTTGGACGAGCGTTGTCTTGACACTTTTAATTACTTATAAGTGTATCAAAACTGACTGAAATGGAGCTATAACAAGAAGATCAAGAGTCAATCTTTCCAAGTAGGGGGCCTTATTCTCAAGCAGAATAAAAAATCTTCTAGATTAGGATAGTAAAGAAAATTTTGAGCCTAACTAGTTAGGTCCATTTGTTGTCATTGCAAGCTATGGATCAAGAGCATACCAATTATCAACACCTGAAGGTGAACCCTTGTAGGAACCAACTAACAATCTACATCTTACAAAGTTTTATGCCTAGGCTTGAAGGGTGTAAATTTGAAAAATACAAACAAATCAAAAAATGATCAAAATTCCCAAAAAATAAGAAAAAGTATTAAAAATAGTAAAGAAAAAAATCGTCCTCTAGTGAAAACCACTTCGGTGGTGCTTTGGGAAAGTACCAAGGTGAAAACCTGGCAAACAGGCGCCTTGCGTAAATAAAGCACCTCCATCTATCTTTGGATATTTATCATATCATTCTTTGCATCACATCATTCATCCTATTTATTACATCACCCATCCATGTCTGTATCATAGCTTGATATTGTGAAGTATCATATTCCCTTTTAGTACTACTTTCCATATTCCAAAGGTTAGCTTGTCCTGCTTATATGGAGGTAGTCTATTACGTCACACTGGTGGTAATTCATTATGGATCGGATTGGGTTCTTGTATATCTTAAGGTTCATGGAAATGTCATTGAAAATCCCAAAAAAATTCATAAAATGTTCATCAAAATCCAAAAACATTCAAAAATTGTAAAGTCAAAATCCAAAACATCCAAAACACATCAAAATTCCTAAAAAGGTCAAACATCAAAAATCCAAAAAATAGTACCATGTCGAAGTACGAGTCTTTGAGCTTGAATGTAGGCAAGTCCATCATTGATGAGCCCTTGAGAGACACCCTAGGTCAGTCCTTTAGGAGTCCATCATAATAAACTGGCAATCCATCAAATGTTCATATCTCATTAACAATAAGTCAAGTCAGTCAAACTACGTGGTCTTTGCGTGTATAACGTAGGCAAGACTCATCTTTGATAAGCCCCCGAGGCCCTTAGGATAGTATTTTAGGTCAAGTTCTTGGTCAAAAAATTAGAAAACCCAAAAAACATTGGAAAACATGGAAAAACCCTAAATAGCCTTAAATAATCAAAAACCAAAACATTCACATAAACTTTCAAAAAGATTAAAAAAATAGCCTCAAAACATTTTTCAAAATATCAAAAACATTGAAATATTCCGGAAAACCCAAAACCCATTTTGCTTTCACCCACAATAACCTTCATCTATAATAAATCAATCGTCATCTTCAAACTTTGGTAAAACAAGTAGAAAGCAAGCATCATAAGTCATAAAGTGAGAACCTACGTGTCAAAATCTAAGGTCAAAATCATAGGTAAATGAGTCAGTGGAGTTTGTATCAATGGCTTATCAAACACCTAATCTTAGTCAACACATTTGATAAACATGTTCTAGGATGCATCCTTCTGAAAATGGACATCAACAACAGAAATCACCTTAGCTATATTAAAACTAGCCAGAGATATAGATAACACTGATTGTTTGTCTTTGATATTTTCTTATGATTTATCTTATTGACCCATTCTGAGGACCTCTCGACGATGTCTATCAAAATGACTTAGAGAGAAAGGAATGGGGCATCAATCATTATCTTTTTTGTTGTGCTTGTGGGTATTCTTGTAAAATAATCTTGGCGGATACTTGCTTAGTTGTGTGTAGGGAGGTCGTTTGGAGTAGATTGTTGACTATTCTGTATGCTTTGGTCTGAGATATTCTAGACTTCTAAACTACATTTTGATGAAATTTTTGTATGTCAAGGTGTGAACAAGAACTATCCTATTTGTTTGCAGAGTCAAAATCCATTACACCAAATACAATGCCATCCTGGTTATCAATACCATGATGCATCGTGTCTATGTGTTATATCAAACATAAAGAATGACGAAAAGTCCTAGCCCAAATATGAGAAAAATCATCATCACTCTCATCACCATATCTAATAAAGTCTTGATGCATCATGGAATTGTTGGAATTTTGAATCAATCTCAATATCTATGGTCAATCCATTCATCTTATTCTTCTTATTCTTCCATCTTTACTAACAATTCTATCCAAGTATCGAATCTGTGTGATATATCAAAATGTCCATGAGGCTACCCATGGTCGATGATTGTCTATACATCATCAAATCTATCTACATCAAATATCTACTCTTTCTAGGCCTCTCTAAGCTAAACTGACCTTGAATCAATGTTTCACCTTTGTCGCGAGATCACCCCAAAATTCAAAATTTCCTCTTGCTCTCTCGAGGAGGCAGGGAACCAGCTTATTGATTTCGTTGGGGTAACAATGGGCATCCAAAAAATTAGATTTTTTTTTTTTTTTTGATCTGAGCAACGGTTTTTAATCGAAAAAGTGTTAGTCTTTGAACCAACGCAATAGGTACCTCGCTTCGAAGAGGGGAAAAATGTAAACACTTAAAAATTTCTGGAATGATATCACACACTCGAATCTAATATACTGACATTGTTTCATCCTAAAATCCATCCTCTTTTTGCTTGTTTGATTAAATTAGCCTAGCTATTTAATTAATCACATCATTTTCATCTATTTAGGTTAATTCCTACCCCTTTCATGCTAACCTTTCCTCCCATTAAATTGGATAAATCAAAATATTTAATTCAACACCTTAAATCCTCTCATTTAAATTAAATAATCTTAATTATTTAATTAAATGTCATCTTGATCCCTTTTCATTAAATAAGTTAATTATTTAATGGATATCCTAAATTCCCCCAATTTGCATAATTGAAACATTGTTTTAATTATCAAATTACTAGTTAAGTCTAACTCTCCCACTTGCAAGGGAATATTCCTCCTTTGCACATTCCTCCAAAAGGGAATCTTCCTTCCCTTTTGCACATTAAAATTTGATTTTAATTAACTAAACGCTAATTTTCCTCCAAGAGGGAATATTCTCATGGAATATTCTTTCCCTCTTCACTCAATTGAAAAAAGGAATATTCTTTCCTTGTAACAAGCTTTCAACAAACTTCTTGTGCAAGTTTTGAAAGCGTGTTTGTTTGGATGATTATGAGCCCTTGATTAAATATCATCTTGCACTCTCAATCCTTGATGGGAATCCATGATCCATGCCTCCATTTTCCTTCCATCTTGATCATTGATTGATTCTTTCAATCTTGACCATTGGCTCCTTTTTCCCTATTCTATAAATAGACCTTGCATCTATTGAATATGGATCCACCTTTTCAGAGCAAACTTATGCTATTGAAAATCACTCTCATCTTGCATCCATGTTCTATGTTTTAAAATGCATTTTAGGTTAATTTAATGCATTATTAGCTTAGAGCATCCATTAATGGCTTCCATGGTAACTTAGTTGCATCTATTTAGTATATTTTGAAACTAAGGTTTTAATCTTTCGAATCTTGCATACATTTAGCATAGATTTGCATACACTCACATCAATCATCTTAGCTTTTATCATATTAAAATAGCTTTCAACATGTTTCACATATATCTCTCATCGGTTTCATTAGTTTTCTTCAATAAAACTGATTGAAAAAAGCTTTCATCATGTTTGTTAAGCTTTCATGTTTTAATATGTTAGTTTTAATGGCTTCTTCATCTTTTTTTTATATTGAATGATCTTATTGGGATTGATGCTTAGTGGCTTAAATATGCTCCAAATCCATATGGATCAAGTGTAGTTAACCCATACTATGCTATTAGTCACAAGTATGAGTCTAATCATAAGTTCATATTGTAGCGTCATTAATTATCACCCTTGACAATTTCACACTATGTTTTGTCCCCCCTAAATTATTGATCCTAATTAAGTTCCTTATTTCCTAAATTATGTATTCTATAACCCATTTTTACGATTTTTCGAGAAGTTGCAAGCATTAAACAAATGCATTAATTTAATATTTTTCCCTTGACACCCTAAGTCCTAGAAAATAGGGTTAGGACTGGGATGCCCTTGGGATTCCCAATCCCCTTATTTTCCTAGGATCCAAATTTGAATATGTCAGTGTTGGCATTTTAACATTTGAAATTCAAGTTGCAAATGTCAGCTATTGGAATCTAATTTGTGGGAAATTGAATAAATGCCTATAAATACCTAGTTATTGCATCATTTGAAATCATCTAGAAAAATATTGGAAAACTTATGAAGAAGAGAACTATCAAGCAAGTCAAGAGCACCATTTTAGAGCTTTATTGCAACAATTCAGGTCAATCAAGCAAGTAAAGATCCAAGACCTTAAAGTGATGTGCATGACTTCAGTCCTTCAAGGAAGCCATTGAAGGATGATGAGTTGCAACACTTTGTGATTTCATCATTCCTTCCTATAATTTATCCATTTATCATTGGCATTGGCATTGTGGAAGTGGAAACACCAACACAGGGTTTGACTAAGGAAAACCCCTAAATGACACATTTATTCTCTTTGTGAATGTGAAAATTTCAAGTTTGGAGAGGATTGAAAAGAGTTTGAAGATCATATATCCATGGTTGCATTCAAAACCCTACATCTTGTCAACTCATATAAACTCACCTACAAAACTATTTGACAATGTTTCAACAAGTTTGCAAGTGAAAACAAGGATCTCAGATTTGGTATCAAAGGACTGAAAAAGCAAAGCAGGACACCCCTACAAGAACTCAGACACTCTTGGTTGACTCTGTCCTCCTATATAGACCAACATAAAACTTTTAGGACAGGTACATGCAATGTTCTTCCCTTTCCAAATTTACCTGCAATTCTTTGTTTTAGTTTGTCAATTGTTAGAAGCTTGCATTTTTCATATTAGGGCACATAGCATAATTAGGTTAACCAAGGAAAATCAATTCCAATCCATTCCAAGACACTTAAAGATGCAGATCTAGGTTTGATTGGCTCACCTTCATGGTTGAAAGTCAATACAAACACCTTGTTAATCTACATCTTAATGAAACATTAGAAAAAGACCACCACAACACACAAAAAAATTTGAATCCTAGGTCTTACACATAAGACCTAGGGTTCTCTTTTTCTTTGTTTCAGAGCTATTTCAAGCATGTAATGATCAATTAAATAATGGTGTTAGCCAATAATAGAAGGCATTTGTGCATGCTATAGGAGGAACCCATCCTCCAATCACTCCTCACAACCCAGCCATGGCTACCACACCATTGTATCCACCTCATCAAGGGATATCCTCTAATGTGCCAAGTCCCCCAAATACATGTATGATTGTCTCCCACCCCATGTAAAAACATAAGGCTCACCCTCAACCTTCTTTGACCTATCTGCAATGGGCCTCAACACTATAATGTGTTCCCAAGCCTTTATTTGCAATAGTGTCATAGATTATGTGCTCCTCTCATTGTGTACGTAGCCAGGTAGAGATCTTTGTATATCTATGCATGTATGCACTTCCTTGATGCAAACTCTCTCCCTTTCATTCACATATCCACCTCACAATGCACCAATCCATTAAAAAAGAATCGATCTGTCTTATCAAGCAACAATATGGCACTAACAAGGGCTACTAGAACTAGTGTTAGCTCCTATACAAGCTCCATGCATGCATCCATATTAAGTGACAAGATTTTTATGTAGTAGGTCACTTCTCCAAAATATTTTGTCCAATGTCACCTCTAGGTCATGGGTTTTATAATAGACTAAGTACACATGGATCAAGATCAACAAAATTCTCCATGCATCCTCCAATGTCACTATGATTTCTCCTATCAACAGGTGAAACATGCTTGTATCACTCCTCAATCTCTCTACCAATATTGTAAACATAGATTAGTGCACCCAAATATATGGAATTTGAGCTATGTGCCATAATCTACTCTATCTCCAAATGACCCTAGTCTTGCTCATCAACTACATTGTCAACAATATCACTTGTGACCACCTCTCCCATGTCATCAATAGCAACAATTTCTCCTACATCCATCCATAACTATGTCAAATATTTTCATAATCTATCACATTCCTCTTTCGTACATGTGCTAATCTATATACACATGTTGTATATTGAACATGCATGCATCTCACTATGAGTGCATAAATTGAAACATCCATACACCTTAGAATAGAACATATATGTTTCAAGTTTCAGACACATCGGTTTACTATGCATGCAACAAATCTCGAAAACATTCTATGAACACATAATTCCCTTTGAACACTTGCTACTTTCAATACATCTGCCAAAATGCTCTACATACACCTAACCTTCCTATGCATGTGCATATCAAAAGATAAATTTTGTGGTTTGATCCACAGTTTCTCACTTCTTCTATTACCCATTAATGACCCTTGAATACACCCTAAGCTCAAAATTTTCATGCATACCAGTTCCTTGGCCTCTATCAATCACCTTTTATGCCTCACTCACTTTGTTCAATATCAATCTATTGGTGTATTCTCCATTATTTCTCAACTCCTTTGATGAGCCCGAAATATGCTCATAATTTGAGTATTATGGTGTATTTTTAATACCCTTACTCTTATTACTAATGGTTGTTTTAACTCTTTGATTAAAGACTTTTTATCTAAAATCGGGTAGTATCCTGTAGCCACACATTCCTATATTCCTGCAGCTCAACATCTCTATGTGTCTATATTAATTGCCTTGTTTGACCTCCCGAATGACTGATATAATGCATGTGGTTTTTGAATAATGAAATAGATTTAATATGTGATTAATGAATGTGTATCGTGTTGTTTGCCATGCGTGCTTTCGGCAAGCATAGCATGTAAGAGTTAGTATTATAATAAGAATCAGAGTTTTGTGTTAGTTTTCTTATAAGCAGAGCAATCAATGTATATGATTCCAAGTTTATGAATAAAAACTGATGAAATTCTGAGTTTAATTCTGGCATGAACTAGTTGATGATTGCTAAGGGGGCCCACTTAGTGAGTATCTGTAGTTAGTTAGTTGTTTATCTTCTGTTGATTATAAGTTAGATTTTATTCTCAAAGGTTTCAACACAAACTCAGTCTTATATTGTTCCTACAACATCGGGAATCCATCCCTGTGTTTGTTCCTGCAGCATAAGGCCAGTTCATGGTTTGTCCCGTAGTAATAGTTGTCATGATTTCTGCTTTGATTAAGTTACGCTTAAGATAAGAAGACTTTACATTGCATTCCTGTAGCATAGGTAGAATTCCTTCCAAACATTTATTTCTGGTAAATTGTGATTGAAACTGGTTCTTAGTGCACTTACAATGTTGCTCCATTTCAAGTATACGTTCCCTGGTTTGACAATGTAAATGAACGACCATAAGAAGATGTTAGTCGTCGGCTGGAATGTCCAATTCCCAGGTTAGGATTTGCCATGACTTTTATATCCTTTTGTGGGCGTGACCATTTTTGGCGCCGTTGCCGGGGATGGTGTTAAACTAAGAACCTATCATAGTCATCATTAGCAATAGTTTAGTATGTTATTCAAGCATTTTCAAATTCCTTCAAATCACCATTCATTCTATTGCATGCATAGAAGAAGAGACGCTCTAGGAAGATTCCTCCCTAACCTTCCATTCATTAATAATAATCCTAAATCAACTTATAATCTATTTGAGGAAGGAGGAGACCAAGATATCAATCCATTTGCTGAAAATCTTCTTGTTGAATTGCCATTTGACCCATCTGACAAAGAACCTCAAGAAAATCCATTTGTTTTGATATTTCATCAAGCAACTATGGCATGTAATCCACCTAATCGACCTTCTGCTTTTGAATTCCCCATCATTGCTCAGCAAGATAATGATAACCTTAAAAATATTCCTTCTCATTACTTCCCAAGTTTTGGGACTAATTAGAGAGGACCCAAAACTTTCTTGTTTGAGTTTGACATCCTGTAGCTATGATTACATTCAGATGCTCACAGGATGAAGTTGTTTCCTACTATTTTGAAGGAAGCAAGGTTCATGAGTTTGGGAAGGGTGTCGTTGATAGTTGGGCAGCCATGCAAACAAAATTTCTTGAGAAATACAAGGAATATTGTAAGAGTGGTAGTAAGGGAGATGATATATTCAGAATTCAACAAAAGGAGGATGAAAGCCTGGAAGACTATATCTCAAAATTCTTGTTTTCTCTGAAAAAGAATTCAGACCATACTCTTAATGAAGAATCTTCAGAAATTACTTTTCCTAAGGGGAATCAGTGACACCTGTATAGATGCCCTGGACCTGATGGGAGGAGGAGATATAACCCAACTGCCTTGGGATGATATCAGAAAATGTCTCCAACTACTTTAGGAGCAATTGTTGATGCAGAAGTGCCAGGGTCATCAAGCCACTTGAGTGGAAAATTTTCATCTTCTATTAATTGAGTTTCATGGATGGAGATCACAAATTTGTGTCTAATTTCAAGCAAGAAATCATAAACAACATGGCTACATAGTTGGACACTATGCAAGCTCAGAAGAAACATGAGGAGGCTGAAGCAATCTTGGCTGAGTTTGTCACGATAGAGACCAGAAAAGCGTGTGCAGAGATGTAAGATAATTAGCAGCTAACACAGGGAGGGAGGCTAAGTAATTTACCTACTGATTTTAGATAGTAGAGAGTGATGTTATTAGGTATTCTTCATTGCTACAAAAGCTGACCATGGGCTCAAAGACAAGGTATGCCTCAAGACCCTTTGACTTTTGGTAATCCTTATTCTAATTACAATAACCAATGGCAACCTACATATGGCCCCATCACCACCTTGGAATACTTCTCAGCCACACTGGCCTAGCTATCAGAGTCCTCAATGGAAATCTCCTCAAGGAGGATGGAAATAGCCACAAGGATAATGGACTCCACCCCAAGGTAACTAGCAGCATAATTCTCAATGGAGAGGTTCTCAACAATGGCAGAACCCATCCTCCCTAGATCCTACAGCCCTCGGCTGACCACAACCTCGACCCTCATGCCTCTGCAACACTGCTGATGAAATCTTTGGCCCTCCAAAGCAAGCCCCTATGCACGCTCCAGCATTGCCAAATCCTAATAATAAGCAGCGGCAGCAACAACAATATGTATCTTCACGGAAGTCAATCGTTATCCAACTTATGCCACGAATATTCATGATATCCATCTCAGTGCGGAACCACTCTCCCTTGCTCCCACTGACCGTGCAGTATAGAGTTGGATTACGCCTCACGAACAACCACGATCTGCCGGAGACATATACTTGTGCGGATCTTGTCTCTAAGGGCACGATCACGCAGCTCGGTGAAGCCTCCTTTTCCTCAGAGATTACAAATTACTACATCAAAGTCTATGGAAGAGCCAACCTTTGATATTTTGGATCAGTTGAAGAATGCACACATACAAATTCCTCTTTTCAAGCCATTAAAGATGTCCCAATTTATGGAAAAGTCATTAAGGAGGCATGTTTAAAGAAACCAGAAAGAAAGAAAAGGATCCCCAAACTATCCATGTTCTAGGACAGTTGGCAAATATTATGTTGGGGAAGGTAGTCATTCAAAAATATACTGATCCTGGGAGTCCTATGGTACAAATAAATATTAATGGCCAAATAGTAAAGAATGTTTTGATTGACCTTGGTGCAGCCATCAATGTAATGACCAAGCATACTATGGAGTATTTGAATATCCTAACCATTCTGTCTACACCTACCGTCTTGTAGCTTGTTGATAGTTCCACAGTAACACCTGATGGAGTGGTAGAAGATGTCATTGTCATCCTTGAGTCTTGGGAAAACCCAACAGATTTCACCATATTGTCCACTAAGGCAACTTTGGGAGGATATCCTATCATCTTAGGTAGACCATGGTTAGCCACAGCTGATGCTTTTATAGGATGCCACTCAGGAGATATGAGAATTTCTGATGGTCAGTCAAGAAAGAAATTGGCTTTATACCCACCTTTCGGCCTCGGCCGGACTTGTCTCAACCAATTTGGCCAGATTTAGGAGGAAACTGGAAAGAAGTCAATTCATTGGCTCACATTAATAATCTTTGCAAACTATCCGTTTTTCAGCTTGAAATTGAGGATGGCTGCTTTTTATACATTTTGTGGTCAACTCGTCACGAGTAGCCCATCACATTTCGAGGATATTTGTCCCCGGTGATGTTTCCGCATAACAACTAAGTGCGAGCACGCCATCCTAAATCTCCACAGCAGCTTATCACCAATTTTTTCTTTCATATGAAATCTGGACACCACAACATCAGCAACCTCCATGAATGATCTTACCAAGCAAGTAGAAGTGTCTCTAGGCCGTTGTCTGAACATCAATAATAAGCTGCTTCAATCTCAACAAGCTGCCCTAGTCACAATATTGCAAGAACAACACAAAGTTTTTGCATGGGACTATGGGGATATGAAGGGAATAGATCCTCAGCTCTATACTCATAGGATCTACATTAAGGAAGACTGTTCACCTATTAGGCAGCCTCAAAGAAGGATAAACCTAGCACTCAAGGAAATAGTTTAAAAAAAATCCAAAAATTGTTTGATGCTAGTTTTATCTACCCTATTTCAGACAGTTAATAGGTATCTCCATTGGTGATTGTTCCTAAAAAAGGTGGAAATGGAAGTTTGTTGAGCTATAGGGAGCTAAACTTCGGGGAACTAAAGGATCACTTTCCACTGCCTTTTGTTGACCAAGTGCTAGACTCATTGTCTGGTAAAAAGTATTTCTCCTTTTTGGATGGATATAGTGGATATAATCAAATTAGAATTGCCTCTGAGGATCAAAACAAAACAACTTTTACCAGCCCATGGGGCACTTTTGCCTACTCTGTCTTACCTTTTGGCCTATGTAATGCACCTGCAACATTTCAAAGGGTAGTGATTGGTATTTTTGCTGACATTTCTCATGATTCTATGGAAATCTACATGGATGACTTCACCACTTATAGAGCTACTTATGAAGAAGCATTAGCAAATCTGGAGAAAGTGTTGAAAAGATGTAAGGAGCAAAATTTGTCTTTGAATAGTGAGAAATACTTTATGATGATGCAAAAGGGAATTGTTTTAGGCCATCATATTTCTCATGCAGGAATTCAAGTTGATCTTGCAAAAATAGAAGTCATTCTAACTTTGCAAACACCTATGAAACAAAAGGATGTTAGAAGCTTCCTAGGACATGCTGGATATTATAGAAGATTTATCAAAGATTTCAGCAAAATAGTCAGTCCATTATATGCCTTATTGACTAAGGATTCTGAATTTAACTGAACTGAGGCCTATGACAAATCTTTCCTGCAACTTAAGAACTTACTTACTCAGGCACCTATTCTTCAAGGACCGAAGTGGAGTTTTCCCTTTCATATACACACAAATGCTTCTGATTATGCCATAGGGGTAGTTTTAGGACAAAAAATTCCATAGAGCATGCCATATATTTCATTAGCAAAAACCTTCAAGGCCCTGAATTAAACTATACTGTCACAAAGAAAGAATTACTAGCAGTTGTGTATGCCCTGAACAAGTTCTGACATTGTCACTGGTTACCAAATATTTATCCATACAGATCATGCAGCAATAAGGTACCTTATGAATAAGCCTGCCATATCTAGCATATTAGCAAGATGGCTCCTATTGTTGTAGGAATTTGATATCACAGTTATTGATAAACCAGGCCGAGCTAATGTGGTGGTTGATTTCTTGTCAAGACTTCAAACAACTACACCTGCCACCCCAGAGGTACTTGATGATAGCTTTCCTGATGAACATTTGTTTTCAATTGCTGCTCGAAACCCATGGTATGCAGATATTGCAAATTACTTAGCAGCCAACAAGATCCCAACCCACTTCTCACCAAAGGAAAGACGATTGTTGGTAGAGAAAAAATTTAACTTTTCATGGATTGCAGACTGTTTATTTTACACAGGACTTGACCAAATAATGAGAAGATGTGTTAGGGAAGATGAGACCTATGACATTTTGCATGCCTGTCATGATGAGCCATGTGGTGGGCACTTTGCAACTAAGAGAACATCTATGAAAGTGCTTGCTACTAGATACTATTGGCCCACACTACACAAAGATGCAACAACCTACACCAGAAAATGTGACAAATGTCAACGCATGGGGAGACCAACAAGGTCTGATGAAATGCCCCTGTATCCTCAAGTGGTAGTTAGTCCCTTTGACAAGTGGGGCATGGATTTTGTTGGGCCTATTGATCCTCCATCCAATGGGAAATCATACATTTTGGTTTGCACTAATTATGTAACCAAGTGGGTGGAAATTAAATACTAATGACACATGCCATTGACAATAAAGTTGTTGGTTCACCGTATGAACACACATTTTGCACTCAGTTTGGAGTCCCAGGGGAACTTGTTATTGATCAAGGAGCTTAGTTTACATCAAGCTTAATCATTGCATTGATGAATGATTACAAGATCAAGCACAAAAATTCTAGCCCCTATTACCCTTAAGCCAATGGTCAGAGTTACCAATAGAAATTGAGACAATGATCTTGCTTACTAAGGCAATTTACAATTGCATAAGAAAAGATTGGAGCAGTCACCCCCTTCTAGAGTAGTCTAGGCCTATGGGACAACATGAGAAAAAGAAACAATTCACGGGGGTTCACTCCTTTTGAGTTGCTCTATGGCAAAACTGTCATGTTGCCAATAGAGTTTGAGCACAAGACCTTAAGGATTGCTCTCCAACTTAACATTGATATTTTAGAGGCCCAAAAGGAATGCCTCCTACAGCTGAATGCATAGGATGAGTTAAGGAAAGCTGCCTTGCAGCATATTGAAGCTATCTAGCAACACAAAGAAAAAAATGGCATGACCACCATATCA
This sequence comes from Sequoia sempervirens, assembly GCA_007258455.2. Classification (NCBI taxonomy): domain Eukaryota; kingdom Viridiplantae; phylum Streptophyta; class Pinopsida; order Cupressales; family Cupressaceae; genus Sequoia; species Sequoia sempervirens. Next base: position 16,504 of record VDFB02249557.1, read on the forward strand.
AAACTAAGCAATTCTCTATCGGTGATTGGGTGCTGCTCTATGACTCCAGGTACAAGAAAAATCAAGGTAAACTCACCACAAGATGGCTTGGTCCTTATGAAATATAAAATATGTTTGATAATGGTTTAGTTCAATTAGCTACAATAGATCCTGTCTAATTCAAGCTACTGGTTAAGAGACACCGTCTTAGGTTGTATCATAAGGCAACGTCCAAAGAAGAATTTATGAAGCAGTTTGTTTCAGATGTGGCCACTGATCTTTCTGCAGCAAAAGGCTTCGGCCTTTCCCCTGCAACATCTCTTTAAAATTCTACGTTGCATGCCCATGATAAATGTTTTCTTTTTAAGGAAGCCACCTTCTTCGCTTTTCATCCATAACCACCATTCATTTCCTCTTCTTCCACGTCACCCATCCATGTCATCCATTCTGCCGTAATGCCCTCATTTATGGTTTCACTTTCAGCCGTCATTTCATGCTGCGTTGTGATCTTTCCCAACATGTACACACATTTATTACAAGGTACGCGATATCTTTTGTTGTCACATCGTTTATTTATTTCATTTATTCATTAATTGCTATGTAGATATCAGTCATTATTGCCTGATCTTCGCCTATCCTTTCGAACATGTGTGGACACATGTCAAATTTTTAGTAGGGGGCGGGATAATCCATTTCAAACTTTTTCTTATACCGCTGTCACAACTGTTAAGATATTTTTTATTTTCTTGTACTTTCCAAATATGACTGTGTGTCTTTATCCTAAACAACAATTAACTGCTTGATTTGGGTAGTTTGTAACAATCATTTCATGCAATTATCTTTTGAGTCATTCTTGGAAAAGTAGAGAAAAGTGATGGCAGGACAGAAAAGAAGCAGGGCAAAAAAAAAAATTTGAATTTTCAGAAAAAGTTTGAGTTTCAGGAATCTCAGCTGGGATAATTTGTGAATATGGGTGGCCAGTTAGTAAGACATGAGCCTGTAGCTCATGAAATCTTGACGCAATATCCTCAAACGGTTCAGACATTCAACAATTGTGGTTGGCTGAATTATTTTCTGAGGTTAGATTCCTTTAATGAGGAAGCTGCAGGTGAGTTTTTGAGAACTCTTTCAGAGGGAGAAGCTACAATGTGGGGTTTGACAGTAGCTGTTACAGAAGAACAGACTGCAGAAGTAACTGGGCTTCCGGCGGTAGGAGAATTTTTTTCTTCAGATGTTGTCTCTGCTAGGGCCGAATTCACAATACCAACAGATGGACCCTTTGAGGTTTCCAAACAAGGATGCAAACGAGTGTCACTGCCTCCTTCATACCCGGAATATGCTGCCTTCATAATCAGGTACTTGACTTGTGAGGGACTTTTTTCCTATTTGCATTCCTATCATTTTAAACTATTGAGTCATATGAGGCATGGTTTAGCTGTCAATGTTCCAAATTTTTTGTTAAACCTTTTGAAACATTGTGCCCATGAAACCTAGAGGGGTAAGGACAACTCTGTCGCCCATCATGCCCTCATTAAACTCTCGATTGAGCGTTCCCTAAGGGATGTATCACCCCTTTCTTGGCAAGAATTTGTTGCCCAAAAGGGTCTGCAACTTCCAGAGCCTCCTAACGCACTCCCTGCACAACGCAAGAAAAAGAAACAAAGAATAGAATCTACAAGTAGGGAAGTAGAGCAAGAATCATCTGCTCTTGCAGCACATAGTCCTGCAGCCTCTACACCAGAGCCCTCTACCCATGTACAAACCAGGTCTGCCAATAGAAAAGAAAAAGGGAAAACGAAGGTAGGAGAGTCATCTAGGGCAGAACAAACCCCAGTATCTGACCCTCATGTTCAAAAGCGAAAACGTTCTACTTCACTCTCTCTTGTAGCTGCAACATTGCCAAAAAGAATTTCAGCAAGGAAACAACGTAAAGTCACCTCAACCTCTACTCAACCTGAATTTATAGTAATTTCTGAGGAATCTGAAGAATTCAGTCATGATGTTTCTCAAGATGTATCTGAGAATGTTGCACAAAGTCCATTTGTTATTCCTGGGGAAGTGCAAATTGAGACAATGGAAGTTGAGGAAGCACAACATGGCAGTGGTAATAAAAGGGGGATGTCAAGTCTTGATGACTTGGCTGAAGCAGCTAGGAAAATTTCAGAAGAAACACAATCTCCTTCTGAGCAGCAACAAGAATCCTTCCTACAACAAGAGGAAGAACAAGCTAAACAATTAGAAGTGTCCAATGACACCCCATTACCCCCTGCAACTTGTCAGGCAATGGTTGTTTATAAAAGAACATTGTTGATTGAATTTTTGGAATATCTTAGAACTACATGGAGGCCTGTCACATTTCAAACTTTGAGTTTCCACCATTTGGCTAGAAATGAAATTCAACAAAGTCTTTGGGAAGAAGAAAAGAAGAAATTGAAAAGAGAAATTGAAAGGAAAAAATAGGAAATAAAAGAAATAAAAGAGAAAATGGATGAAATGATGAAGGTAACTGGTAAAATCATGGAATGTAGACCACCACCTAGGGTATATGCCATGTGCCTTAAAGAGCAATTCCTTTGGTTTCAATTGATGAGAATTTCAAGGAATTTAGACCCTGTTATTCAAACAGCCAAGAAATTTTATGATGCATATCAAGTAGCCCCTAGTTGGCTAAAAAATTCTTTATGTGAATTTTATTTGCATGATTTGATAATTCCCTCTGAAACAGAGTGGAATCCACTTCTCTACATTGGCGACATTCGTCTGAGGTCACTTATGTCTTGGGCAGCCAATGAAACTAATTATGGAAGACAATTGGAGGCTTATGAAGAGGCTGAAAGGAATGAGCCTATTCCACTGTGACCTGAAAGCTCAAATCCCCATACAATTCTGAGAACTTGGCTTACTGTTGCATATGGATTCAATGATCAAGCAGTTAGAATGAAAATATTTGATATCAGGAAGCAAGTGTATAATGAATTCAAAGACCAACCATATCTGTTTTGGAAGCTTTCATCTTCCAGAATTGAAAAAAGATGGAAAAAACTAACTGTTGGTTTGAGGAAATCTGAGCCTCATAGCCCCCTGAACTTTAAAGCAGCCCTCAGAAGGACAGAGAAGTACATGCAGCTCGGTCTCTAGAAAAGGTTTGAGTTATGGTTACCATTGACATTTTGACCTCCAGTTCTGATGTGGCCACTTTACCCTTATCAGGCTACAGATGTTAATGAGGATACAGAAACCTGTAGGTATGAGAGATGGCAAAATTTCAGAGGTTTCTACTACAAATTTGGAACTTCATTACAGGGCCATGCTACTCCTACTGATTTCAGAGAAACAACCAAGAAGCTTAATGCTGGAGGACCCTCATTAGGATAAGTAGGGGGAAAATGATGAGCTCGAAATATGCTCATAATTTGAGTATTATGATGTATTTTTAATACCCCTACTCTTATTGCTAATGGTTGTTTTAACTCTTTGATTAAAGACTTTTTATCTAAAATCGGGTAGTATCCTGTAGCCACACATTCCTATATTCCTACAGCTTAACATCTCTATGTGTCTATATTAATTGCCTTGTTTGACCTCCCGAATGACTGATATAATGCATGTGGTTTTTGAATAATGAAATAGATTTAATATGTGATTAATGAATGTGTATCGTGTTGTTTGCCATGCGTGCTTTCTTTCGCTTTTGTCGCCTTTTGCATTGCAGGTTGTTGAAGGAAGCATGAGCGAGTCAAGCACAACAGATCTCGACCCTACAGTAAAGTCCATTTCCAGCACGGTGTCGAGGAAGTTCTTCCAGCAAAGACTCTCTGACCGGGTCGTTGAAAAGAAATCTAAATGATCATTAATGTGGGAAGAGTGGAATGCTAAATTCTCTCTAAATCGTGTTGAACGGACATGCTTTCGTTTATGAGAAGTTTGTTCCTCAGTTTCAAGATACATTTATGTCCACGTCTTTCTCTATTAGAGTTAGGTAGTTAGTTGTTTTTCTTATATAAATAAGTGTTCCTCCTACGCGAGTGAGCAAGCATAGCATGTAAGCGTTAGTATTATAGTAAGAATCAAAGTTTTGTGTTAGTTTTCTTATAAGCAGAGCAATCAATGTATATGATTCCAAGTTTATGAATAAAAACTGATGAAATTTTGAGTTTAATTCTGGCACGAACTAGTTGATGCTTGCTAAGGGGGCCCACTTAGTGAGTATCTGTAGTTAGTTAGTTTATCTTCTGTTGATTATAAGTTAGATTTTATTCTCGAAGGTTTCAGCACAAACTCAGTCTTATATTGTTCCTGCAGCATCGAGAATCCATCCCTGTGTTTGTTCTTGCAGCATAAGGCCAATTCATGGTTTGTCCCGTAGTAATAGTTTTCATGATTTCTGCTTTGATTAAGTTGCGCTTAAGATAAGAAGACTTTACATTGCATTCCTGCAACATAGGTAGAATTCCTTCCAAGCATTTATTTCTGGTAAATTGTGACCGAAATTGGTTCTTAGTGCACATACAATGCTGCTCAATTTCAAGTATACGTTCCTTGGTTTGACAATGTAAATGAACGACCATAAGAAGATGTTAGTCGCATGCTGGAATGTCCAATTCCCAGGTTAGGATTTTCCATGACTTTTATATCCTTTTGTGGGCGCGACCATCCTTGCCATGTTTTTCTTTATGAACTCTAAAGGTTGAAGGTGAAAATTAAATATTTTTACCCCTCCTCACACCCCATAGCCCCACACCTATTTATTCACCTCCAACCTCCAAGTTTTCCCCACTAATCAATTTTCTCACCCCCTTTCATCTCTTTTCATCCCATTCATCCATTTTCAACCTTTTTCATCCATTTTTATTTTTATCTCCTCTATCCTATCTTTCTATATGTTGCTTCTTTCAAAATATCATTATTGGAGTTGATAGTGAACCCCACAGCTTCCAAAAATCACCTACAACCAAAAATCCTTGAACTAAAAATCCTATCACAAATGAGAGATCAAAGCAACTGATTTGCTATGCAACCAAGAGAGAATAAATTGATCCACACAAGTATTTGATATGCTTTCTGTATTGAATAATGAATGTGAATAATTACAAAGTACAATAATCAATGCTTATAAAAGCAAAAATGAAAACCCTAAATAAGGATTTGATTAGATTGTGACAAATGTCCTAATCTCATGCAATGAGACAATTTGACCTATAAATAGCCCAATCTAATAATAATAAAACACTCGTAAGTTTAGCTTAAGTGAATAAAGTTATAAAGAACCTAATAATTAAATGATTAATTTATTATCAAGTGATTATCCTAATTACTCCAACAACCCCCCTAAAATCAACTTAAGGAGAAACTAAACAACTAATAAAGGATACAATGATAAATGCATGGATGGGTCCCAACTACAAGGCCTGATAAGGTACCCATGTACAAACAAATGAAATCTCTCATAACCAAAGAAAAGAAGAAAACCAGGTGGGAGGGCAACGACCCCTTAGAATAGTAGGCCCCCTTCCCACAATTCAAATCCCCTCCCAAGGCAAATAGGGTGGTGGGGTTACCGATGGGAGGGAGATATAGTTGGGTAGTTCCAAACAGGAGATGAAAGTTGCCCCTGGAGATTAGCCGGGTGGGGGGTATACTTCTCTCGGGGTTTCTACTTCCTTCTAATAGGCGACCTCTATTGAATTCCTTTGCCTCTGTGAGATCACTCCGTGGGGGTGGGATTCCTCCCCAAAAGAGAGAAAATGAAATAACTACACTTATGAAAGAAGGATAGAATGAGGACTCAATGTGACTTCCCGAAGACTGCTTCTATCACACATATGCCAGAGGATATGAATCCCCTCATAAAGATAGCACTCATGTATCAATGATGAACGCCTAAAGACAAAACATGATCCATTGTTTGTAAACAACATTTCTCCCCTTAGTAAGAAATATATCCATTGGTGATTGGAGAAGAAAATTCTAATAGATGGAAGAATAAAAAATCCAAATCCAAATGATGTGTACCTCAAAAAACTACTCAAGTGTCCACATGTCAAAAAAAATAATGTCAATCCAAAAACCTGTGAAGGCTAATGTAGAACAAGCTCCAAAGACAATGATGATGTGGTTGTCAACAAAGAAGAGATGAATGTCCTCAAAGTAATCCTTCAAATTTACAATATGAGACTCCACAAACAATGATGATATGTTTGCAAGATATGAATCCTAAGCAGTTGTGTCTGAAAAATGATGGGTGTCATGTTGCATTGAACTAATAGGGGCGAAGGATGTGGCAATGCCAAGATGATCAAGAACAATAGAAGATGGTGATGTAGTCTCGATATGAAGAGGGAATATGAAGACAAGTCTTTGAACCATCAAAACATACAAGACTTGTGATACACTCTAGCTCCTCTAAAGTATCATCATCAAAGGGTATGAAATCTGCATCTACAATAGGAATGGGATAATTTGCAGTAGGATCCTCTGGGTATGGAGAGATATGGGGGTCTCCATGGATTTCCCAAGGTCGAGTCCAAAGTGTGTGGGGACAAACAATGTCTGATACAACACACATAGTGTCATGACCAACACTAGAAAAAATGACTCCTACAACATGATTGTTGATAATACCCCATGTCGAATAACTCTAATGTGTTTGGTGTAGGTATGAGTTCATAAAGATAAGGCAAAAAATATCAAACCACTTGAAATGTGTCAATATGTCATGTTGCCAAAACTCATAGTTATCTTTTTCCAAGGTGACCGCAGAAGGATGAGTAGAAAAACCCATGATAATTTCTCAAATGAAAAAATCAGACTAAAATTTTTAATGCAAGTAAACTAGATCAAATGAAGTCATCTCATGCAAACAAATCCTTTCTAGGTGCCAAGACGTCCAAGTAATTAAGTAGAATGTGAAATCACAAAAAAATTGAAAAAATGTACTTGGGACATATTCTAGAAAAAGTTTATGTATGGATTTGAAGAACTCTAAAATACTTTTCCAACACCACAAGAATCACGAAAAATTGGAGATACAAGTGAAAAGTTATGAACTCTGAAGCACAAAATGATGATATGAATTTGATTGAGAATAAGATGTACTAGCAGCAAAATCTAATGATGAGACCTACACTGTTGGAAAATACACATAACCAACTTTCTAACAATATCTTGTTTGCCTAATTTCGACATCATATACCTAAGTTATGCCAAAAAGAAAAAGAAAAAACAACTTATTTAAAACAAGTTAGGACTTAGAGGGGGGAAAAGGGGGTTGTATGATTGTCCGTACTATTCATGTTAGCATGGCATCATGTCGACATCAACAAATATGCTCAAATATTCCCTGTTCTCGAAAAAAAATCTAGTGCTCGTGAAAAAACTTCAATGGACGAAATATGCCCAATGTTGTCAAAATATTTTGACAATCCTCAGAATATTTTGATGCCTGGAAAAATGCGGCACTATTGGCTTTCTTTTGAAGGTCACTAGAAATTTTGGTGTCAACAGTGTGTTTTAGAGCCACCAACAACTATATGACTGATGCCATGAAGAGGTGTGTGGTGGGCGTCACGTCACAGAAATTGATTGTTGGCAGGTATCACACACAAGCTGCCCTATTTGCCTTTTCAACTTTGTTTTGTTTTTTTTGCTTTTTTCAAAAATATTTTTGATATTTGTTTTTCCTTATTTTGAATTTTTTTTTTAAATTATGAAAGATTTTTTTTTTAAAAACTAGAGATTTTCAAACCCTCTACCTATGCACACCTAAAATTTAATGTAGCATGGCAGTAAGACCCATACGACTGCAAATTCTTGTGCAAGATGCCCTATTGCTTTTTTTTTTTCAACTTCTCTGATTTTGATGAAATGACAGGTGTTCTTAGGGTTTTTGGTCATTTTGGATTCAACGGTGATGCCCATTTCGCTCCAAGATGAGTTGACTATTCCTTCAAGGCTAGATCTCTAAAAATTCAAACAAGAAGTCACAAATCTAATGCTCTGATACTATGTTGGAATTGATAGTGAACCCCATAGCTCCCAAAATGAATTGATCACACAAACATATAATATGCTTTTTGTATTGAATAATGAACGTGAATAATTACAAAATACAATAATGAATGCTTATAAAAACAAAAATGCAACCTCTAAATGAAGATTTGATTAGATTGTGACAAATGTCATAGTCTCATGCAATGAGACAACTTGACCTATAAGTAGCTCAATTTAATAATAAAAAACACTCATAAGTTTAACTTAAGTGAATAAAGTAATAAAGGACCTAATAATTAATTAATCATTAATTAATTATCAAATGATTATCCTAATTACTCCAACAATCACCCACACTATTTTTTCCCAAATAAACTCTCAAGGTGGCATCATCCCTCCATCTTACATCATTTTTTCAACCAATTAAAACATATAACTACTCTTTTCATCTCAAAATTGATTGTTTATTTTTTTTGAAACGACATTACTTTTAATTGCGACACCACCTCAAAAAGAGAAAATGTAGACACCTCAAATCATCTCTTAGCATTTCTAATGTTATCAAATCCCTTCACATCACCATTTCCTAAATTAATTAAATAATTATGTTTATTTAATTAATTATCTTGATCCTTCTACCAACATTGATTAAATATTTTTAATTATTTAATTAATTAATGTGACTCTTCATCTAACATTAATTAAATAAATAAGAACAACTTATTTAATTAATCATTTTTTTCTAACATCCAACCTTATATACATTTATTTATTTAAGTTCACCATTCTCATTTCAAAAATTAAATAAAAATGACATTATTATTTAATTCCTCTTTTCCCTTCAAATCATCAATGAACTAAAATCAAGTATTTAATCTAACTAAACATTTGCACAATCCAAAACATGATTAATCAAAGCAAATTTTGATTAAAGTCAAAGAAAGGACTTTTGCATATACATGCTTCATGATTCACAATTCTCCATAAGGTCCCCTAAACATATATTATCCATCCATTCAATCTAGAGAACCTTAGTCCTTCACATCATTTTCCAAAAAAAAACTTTTTGGTCTTCCAAATAGATCATTTTTTATTTGTCATCCATCATTTTCCAAGATCCCCACCATCCAAATTCTTTGGATCGTAGAATCCTTTTGTGCACCAATTACAAGGTATCATTTGTAAGTCTCTTATAGCTACAAACCTTTGAAGAAGTCTCCACCATTGAACACTCCAATCAATCCTAACATTTGATCCCTCATCCCTCAAATTTACAAATAACCCATCATATAAACTATTTTTAAAACACATTGTGAATGCAATGTTATGTTACTAGTTTGGAATCCTATTATTCATCACAAAACTATCTTGAGTACAACTAACTTTGTGTAACAAGTGGCATTTTAATGAGATACTTGTCATAAATTTTTTGTTTTGCATGCAACCTCTAAACTCAATTAAAAGTGAATTAAACATGGAACAAATGTTTGAATTTCATGGTTTAGACATTTTTTTTGTTTTGTGTTTGCTTGTTCACAAGTAGGGGAAAGCACAGAGTACTTGAGCATGTTCCAATAGTTGTGATAACATTTGTTTATATTATGCCCAATATTTTTAACAATATTGGACGAATAGTTGTGACTTTAAAGAAGTTAGTGTTGATGATGACTACCCATAATTAAATGAAATATATTCCTTAGATCTAAAAAGCAACAAATCATGTGATGCCACATCACTGCCTAATAAAACATGATGTAGATGCACAAGTATCAATCTCACTTTTTTTTTGGGCCTTTTTGGACACTTTGACAAAAAACACGCTAATGTGGCATTGTATTTGATTATGTGACCGTAAAACCTTACTTATAAGCAAGGGACTTGCCAAGTAAGTTGTTAAAAATTGGGAGTGATTTGAAATTTCCATGTAGGATTTTGAGAAGCGCAAAGTTAGGGTGCTCAACTAGTGGATCCTCTCCCCTAATATAGGAGAGTAGACCCTACTTGTTCTACCTACTAAGATATATTTGAAATGTTTAAAATTTTGGATACTACATTTAGATACTATTACATTTTTATTTAAATTTGAAATAAATTATTTATTACATATTTAACTAAGACTATCACTTTATATATATTATATAATATTATTTTATTTACAAAAATTACTTCATTACAATTATTTTATTAAAATGTTCTTGTATGTCATACAATTTATTTATTTTATATCTTATTATTTTTGTTAACACCATACACCATTACAATGTTTTTTTCATTCACTTAAAAGTTTATTTTACTATAGAGATATTTTGCTTACAATATATTTTCAATATATTTAAAAAAACAAATATGTTTATTTTTTACTCCTAAGCTTTTTTTTATATAAAAGGGTAAAAACTTTATTAATAATCAGAGAACAACATTACAAAGCATCAATAGGCCAACGCCCAAGAACCGCCAGAACCAAACAAGAAACAAGAAACCACATCATTCAATAGTACTAGCATTTCCATCTTCAGTGAGAATCCCCTCCAAGTCGCGACGGAGCTCCGGAGAAACCTGCCCCAACTCAGCAACATTCCAACCCTCTATATGCTCAAAAGCCCAACAAGCCAAACAATCAGATGCTCTGTTCCACTCCCTCAGAATGTGTACGAAGGACACCATCTCCATCAAAGAGCTAATCTGCAAAATCTGCTGAACCAACCTAGTCAACTACCAGTGAACATCAGACACCTTTCGATCCTTCAACAAATTTTTCATGACTTGCGAATCAGATTCACAGACAACCTTACGCCAACCCAATGCAAACGCCCGCTCAAAAGCATATAAGATTGCCAAACCTTCCATAAGATTAATGGGTTGCACTCCCTCATGAACAAAAAAGAAGAAAACCGTTGATCTCAAAAAGTCTTTGCCAATCCCCCCCTACCCCAGCAGGCCCAGGATTACCCCGAGAAGA
>VDFB02249558.1:0-23138 GCA_007258455.2 Sequoia sempervirens
TTGACCACCTTCCATGTATATGTACGAGCAAGCTTGGGATGTGGATGACGTGCCTTAAGTTGGCTCACATGCGGCATACCCTCTTTTCCTTTTCCTTTTGGCTACTTTGAAGTAATCTCTCACAACATGGTTTTAGCAATTTCTTTAAAGTGGGGGCATACATTGGCATTATTTTGGCATGATTTCATTTACATTTATTTTCATGTTCCTTGTGTGATTTTCTTTCTTCGTGCAATGCGTTTCTTTCTTGGTGGTGTCATTTGGGTTGATTTCCTTAGAGAGTGTGATATTTATTTGATATTTCCTCTCTTGGAGACATTAGGCACAATTCTCCCTAAGATGAGACCTTGCACGAACTAAGCAAAATCCCTTCAAACATCCCTCTTTCTTATTGTGTTGCATTTTCTTTTTGTACCTTATTAAAGTAATGGAGGTATGACTTTGATATGGTCCCCTGGGGCTCACCTAGTGAACAACTAGCTTCACTATCGCTTGTGAGCATGCATTTTTGTTCCTTATTAAAGTCATGAAGGTATGTCTTTGATATGGTCCCTTGGGGCTCACCTAGTGAACAACTAGCTTCACTAGCCCTCATGAGCGTGCATTTTTCTTTTTATCCTTATCATAGCCATGGGGATATGACTTTGATATGGACCTCTTGGGGCTCACCTAGTGGACAACTAGCTCCCACTAGCCCTTGTGAGCATGTGTTTTGTTTGCATAGTGGACAATGTGTTCCACTTGTAAACCTTTTGGAAAAATAGCCTAGATCCGACTCACCACATTGGACATCTAGTTGAAGCTTAATCCATGGAATTTTATTTTTTCCTTTTTGTTTTCCTTTTTCTCTCCTTGATGGTGTATGTTGGAAATCTGATTATGGCTTCATATATCATCCACATGTGTGTTCCTTTGTGCTTATGTTGGTTTGCCATAGGATCTCGCCCCGGGGGCTTGATCATCCCTCTTAATTGTTGTCATCCTATCTTACTAATGTTGGTACATTCAAACCCCTCTTGATTGCATGGTTGGATAATTTAGTGTGAGTTTGAAGCAAGTTCACCCTCTCACTAAAGTGGGGGCTAAATGTAGTGTAGTAAAATGTATACCCTTTGCATTTTCACACCTATTTAGGACCACCTTTCTCTATTTATGATTTGGTATGGCTTAATTGGACCTATTTTGCATCCACAAGCCTAATAAACTATATATTTTTATGGCTAATCCAAAAAAACATAAAAATATAAATGATCATTTAATGATTTTGTCTGTATGTCCCCGATTTATGGACTAGGACTAAAATGCCACCTAGGGTGTCTTTTTCCTCCATGGGTCTTGGGACCTTGATTTTGAATGTACCTAAAAATGTCTTTTATTGGAGTCTATGCCCTGAGATTTGAGACTTGGGACTAAGATGCCACCTAGGGCATCTTAGTCCTCCTTGGCTTATTTTTCAGGATTTAATTTCAAATTTTGGTGGGATTTAGCCTCCTTTATTTAGTGAATTCATATGTCAGCTTATTGTGGTGTAAGTTTAGGATATTAAACATGAATAAGTATAAATACAAGGTTCCTCCACTCATTTCTCATATAAAAAGATAACAAGTATTCATTCCTACAACAATTTTATGCATTCAAGATCATTTCATCAAGCACTTGGAGCCATCATTAAGATTCAAGCATCATGTCAAAGGCTTAGTGTATCCATTCATGTTGTTGAGCCAAGATTATGGATGTAGCATTGAAGATATATTTGCAACCATTGTTCACATCATATTCAAGGATCCAAGATCTACTTTCTTAATGGCCACTACATGGTAGGTTGCAAATTTGCTTCACAAGACATCATCCAAGGTGATAGCATTTACATATTTCATGTTTCATGCTTCATTTCATAAATTGTTTTAATTACCTACAATGGGTTCGACCAAGGAAAACCCCCATTTACTAATAATAAACAAGTTTTTCCTCTCTTGTGTGTTTGTATTTGCAGATTTAGGTTGAAGTATTGAAGATCATTTGGAGTGAAATTTTTTCAAAGTTGCAAATTTTCATTACAAAGTTATCTTGTTCATGAAACCTCACTTATAGGTCAGATCTAGAAGTTCTAGGACCTCAGATCTGGAGAGAAGCAAGTGTAGACCTTGGAGTTCAAGATCACATTTAGAAACTTTAGAAATTTAGAATGGGACTAATATTCCACCATGGGCATCTTAGTCCTCCAAGTGCAATTTTGTAGAGATTCCTTTATATCCCAATCCGACATCCGAAGACTCTACATTTTCCCCAAAATATAACAGTGGGACTAATATGCCATCTTGGGTGTCTTAGTCCACAACATATTTTGATAGCTTCTTTACATTTCTAGAATCCTCACATCTCTAGACTTCCCAGGTACACATATCATATCTCCCTATTGCATAATTCTATTATTTGTATCTCTCATTTAGCTTACATTTCAAATTATAGGTCATTTTTCATATCACATTGTGTTTTCAAAAATTCTCTTTTCCAAGCATTTGCTTAGTGGTGATCCCCCTAAAAGTTAAAAAATCCCTCTCCTAGGTCCTCATTGAGAATTGACTCACCTTGTGAGGTTGATAGTAAATCCAATTAGGACTCCTAGGACATTAGTGAATGATTGGTGGAGAAGAGTGATATCTTTAGGTATCCATTTTTCACATCATCAAAAATGATCTCAAAAAACTATAGCATTAAAGACCAATGCCTAATCCCAGGGTGGAGTCACCTAAACCATGAAGTTTAAAACTCATTACAACATTCACACTGTCATAATTATGCTATCATATGATGCATTACACCATTGATACTAGAAACCAAACTAGTCATACTTTAGCAATCAAAGCATACATTTGCACATACCTCTCTTTATGTTAATACAATTTAATTCATTCTTGGAATGAAAGTAACAACACAAAACATACATTTAAGGAAAAATAGGAAGACAAATAGTAGAAAACCTTGATTTCTTATATTCATAATCCATGCAATGTGTACAATCGAGACAACCAACTCAGAATATATGATCATTTACTTGCAAATATAACACTACTATGAATAAATTCTTCATTTACATGACTCAAAAAATTTCAAAACCCTAAAATCAACACCATAAATTTGTGACCCTATTAGAAAATAATGCTTTCCTGTGAGACCAAGTAGTGAAAAACCTCTTCCAAATGAAGCAAAAATTACATTTTAAAGACGAGGAATTTCTCATATTTAAGTTCTGCCCTCCATCTGGCATCACTTGAGTCCTCGATCCATAACCGCCTCCGCTTGAAGAATCTCCAATCTATTCCTTTGATTCATGATTATTGCATTTTCTTTCCCTACAACAAAAAATTATTCTCATCATGGCGAGCCATCATTCATCCATGCCCTGCTATAGAAAATATCCACCTTTTACTCGCAGCTGAAAAATCTCTTAAGTGAAAGCCCTCATTCTTCATTCTTGATTGAAAAAATCTCCTTGGTTATAGAATATCCATTTCACCTATGAAATTTACCCTTTTATCTCCCAACAATACAAAGACCTTTACATTTGTGCTTTACACTTTATTTTCAACACTTTAAAGTTTCACTTCAATTTTGTGAAGGCTCTAAATTCTCGTGAAATATTTTATTTCATTGCCCCACTCAAAGTTTTTATTTTAAAATATTTATGAAGACTTTAAAATTCAAAATGGTTGTAAAAAGGTCATTCACCCATGAGTTTACAATTTAAATGCTCAGCATTTAAAATATTACTTTATTTACTTATGGGGCTTTAATTTTTAAATTACCAGGCAATAAAATAATCTACCTGCACCATATAGTTTATTTTCCCAACACTTTAAAAAAAAAAAAATACTTGTGAGAGCATCCATTCATTTTATCATGCCGCAAATAAAAATTCTTTGCACATACCTCTTTTTCCTTTAACTACTTTTCTTCATTTAAATCGCACAATAAAATTTCATTTTCCCGTACAATTTCATCTCCCTTGATTATTACTCACTATCAAAATTAATGGCTAAAACATTAAACACTGCCCCCTTTGATATTTACCATGGGACGACCACCATCATTTATCCAAATATTCTCATTGCACTTCACAGATACAAAGAAACAAAGGAGTAAGAAATCAGTGATGGGTGAAATTAGAGAGTGCACCATCGTGTATCATGAATATAATAAGAAAGATGAGACCTCAAACAATAATACATGATATAAGCAACACAACATCATGAATTTCCAATGCATTGAGGAAAAGAGACTTGAGAATAACTATGGGTGATGGAATAATACTCCTCATGTTCAACAGCTTCACCATGAACCTTGGTAGCACTTATTGTAGCCATGGCAAGAGAAAAATGTGCAGGCCCTTTTTTGGTAGTGCTGGGTGTTTTTGACCATTCTAGCAACCAAACTTCATCATAAACATGATTAAAATTTCTACCGAAGCATTATGAATGGTCATGGGATGGAATCAAAACATGGAACAGTAAATTTGAGCTCAAATGGACCCCCAAAAGATGCTTGGAAGCTCAAAAATGTGATTACATTCTTCATCTGCAGCCATTAAAAAAAAAACATTAAACTTCCCCAAATCCTCTTCTCCGTCAAAGTTTTCTTCACATACTGCCATGTAACTTAATCTACGAGCACATTGTTGATTACCAACATTTCCTAGATTTCTATCAGATATCACGAATGCAGTAAGAAAATGGAGATACATATTAGCAATGAGCAATAGAGAGCTCAACATGCTCTATCGCCAATGTGCAATGGGAAAGATCCTTCAAATCCGCGATGGGCGATGAGAGAACACAATATCACTCCATTGTTGAATTGATGAGGAAAAGAGACTACAAACCAGCGATGGACGATGAGTTTTGTCGTGAAGCTTGAAAGCAATGAAAGACTATTTCAGCCAATCAAAAATAATAATTAAACTTGCTTTGATAGAAAACATTTGGAAATGTATTCTATTTTTGTCCTAAATGCATTTTTCACATTTGCACAACACTTAAAATATTTAAAATATTTTAACATTAGTATTTGAAACATTAGAAAAATTGCAAATTTCAATTACGTCTACTACCCAATTGGAGGAAATTCATTGCATGCAAACTAGAACACTTGGAGCCATTATTTTTTGCATGTAATCAAAATCAATTATTGAAAAAATGGGTTTTAAATTAAATTTCTCTCAGCCATAAAAAATCAGGTACCTCCTTTGTAAACTAGCCTCGAGACGTATTCACCACACCTAAAATGCATTAAAATAATGCATCATATGACCTCTATTTTTTATGAAAATGGAGCTGGAGATGTTTTAGACCAAAAAAATAAATTGGTTTCCCTTAGAATTTGAAAATTTGAAACTTTTTGGAACACCAATTTTGGCCCTGTCACAATCGGCAACAAATTAGTTAGCCCATCAGCACTCACCCAAGAGGGACGAAACTACATAGGTGTGTAGAAATTTGACCCAATAATTTATTGCAATAAACGGCTTGGAAAAATTCATCTTGAGGTGCAAGATATTAACATCCAAAGTGGCTCAACTAGACTTTTCTGCAACTGCACATCAGAAACCAACTCGAGCACACCAAGTCACCTCCTTGAAAAAATATCAAACCACTTCTTGGGAAGCTACCACTAGAAACACTAAATTATTTAGGTCCATTGAGCATGTGTGCAAGATGCCTTCCCCCAATCCACATTCTTCACAAGATATTGAGGGTCAAAGATGACCTCCTTGAAACACTCAAATGTCAAAATATGACAAGCTTCCTTTGCTTTTGACCTGGTTAAAATATCAAACTTGATCATGTAGCTCTACAAATGGACCAGGGAGCATATGAATATGAGGGGACTGCAAAACACCAATCCATTTTCCATGATGATCATCCAATTGCGAAATATTGATCTGAATAGGAGGTCACTTCATAGGTCTAAGAGTATGCAAACAACAAAACAGTCCTAGAACCCTCCAACTTTTCTTTTCAAAACTCTATCAAAACTCATCATAGGTAGTTGGAATCAAACACACATGTTCACATATGACAAATGAATACACTCACCAAGGGATTTGGCATGAAATCAAATGGGCTCTGAATTATGACCCTCAAAGTGATCCTTTGGGCTGTTTTTCTAGTGCATCTCACAGGTGTAATAGATCAATTTTTACATCATGGGCGCTTCAAATGTGCAAGGTGAAATTGCATCGAACTACCGGCTATGGGATGCTGGAAACATGGGCGGGCGCAAAGTGTTGAATTGAAATGCTGCTGAGGCAAACTAGGTGCGAGAATAAGTGAAAGATAACATTCAACTTTGAACCTCATTCGGCATTTTACAGCCAGGAAGTCAATTCTCTCAATAGCAAAATAATTTGTTAAATGGAATTGATCCCCTTAATCCATACTCTACTGAAACCATGCTTAGCATGAGCACGGCCCACCAAAGTGGAGTTGTCTTTGTATTTAGCTTTACTATCACATGGCAACCAAATGACATAGGCCACATCACTGCCACTCATTTCATTTTTAGATCTTGTGGAAAATGAAAAAATATGAGGATAATGATCAATACCATGTGAACAAATAGTCTTATCACATTCACTAACCCCCTCACAATGATCAGGCTCAGAGAAGACATCATGCCCTAGAAAAAATGTGCAATCCTCTTGTGGATTAAGTAAAGAATGCTCACACATTTGTAACTCCTTCAATTGAATTGCACCACAGGTGAGCTTATCGTAATAAATAATGACTGAAAAGCCACATTATCAATGTCTTGAGAATGGACTTATCATCATGTAAGGTCCATTTGTCACATTCAATCGGCGTTCAAAGCCAATAAACAATGTTCCTGGGAAGCCTTCAAGATTGTCACCGCTCATTGTTGTTGTATCACCGAAAAGAATCCTCGGTGGGTTCGTGAAGCTCCATTTGTTTTATGGGAATTCATCATTGTCAGTCTTCAAAACACCCACCGGAAAATTATCATATTCAACCTCTCGCTTTTCGCCACCGTGAGAATCGGGCAACGCTGCTTATGGGGAAAACTGCGGTTGCGAATATAGAAAAGAGATCCTCATATGTAAAATATGCGATTACATTTTGATCATTTATTCCTTCTAGAGCTCACATCAAAATAACTTCACTAGTTTTACTAACCTTTTTGACTTTCATGCGACGACGGTATCCTACAACATTCAGTGGTAACTGGAAATAAAAGGAGTAGAAGGGTAAAGCATCAAATAAAACATGAGTTATTTTTCATCATTATCGCGCTGTACGCGTATCCTCACCGTCGACTTCGCCAGGATGATTCATCTTGCGCCCACATATCTCCTTCGCTTTACGTTTCCATCACTCCTGACAATCAATAGAGGCTACATTTCTTCACAATAAATGGCTGAAACCATGAAACGGTTTTCATTGGCTTGCTTTGTGAGTTGCGGTCAGCCCGGCCTTCACCATTGCCAATCCCTTGTCGTTTACATCGATTAGGCGTTACCAAGGTACTCATCCTTCAAATCCAACTGGGTTTAACATCTCCTATCATCATGAAAAATTTCATCAATGTGCACTCCTCTTGTGAAGTTGCATGCTTTGGTGACGCCATAAAATTGATTACACACTAGCTAACTGAAGTAAGAATGTGTCAATCCATATACCTCATCATGATCTTGTGAGCCTTTAAAATTATTGTCATCATCTTCATTGGAATACTCTTTACTTAAGGAGATCAATTCTGCCTCCTCCTTGTGAGAGGAATCACCGTGATAAGGGCTGCAAACAAACTCACAATCATCTTGATCATCCAGATAAGAATAATCCTCAACTAATTGCATACTCACATCAACAATACTACTGATATCATCATAAAGAGATGAAAGTTCAGAATCAACATACCCTTCAACTATACTTCCACAATCCATAGATGAGAAAATACTTTCAATATCATTTTCATCATTACATTCTTCTTTTGATACATAAAATTGACTCTCCACTTCTATGTCTTCAAAATCAAGAGAAGGCATGACTTCACATGTTTCATTCAACTCATCATGTCTTACACCATTATGACTGCAATTTTCTTCTGTATAGATTTTCTCCATGGTTTGTTTAGAAACAAAACTCTTATTACTAAATGATATGGATTCAACTTTGTTTTCAGATTTCTCTTCAAATTATTCTTGGGTATGCAACTTTCTATCCTTAGATACAGATTCATTGTCTATTGATTCTTCTTCAAAATAATCAATGAAATGTATTCTGAGCTCATGCCACGCATCTATGGAATGCATTGGAAAACTAGAAAACCAAAATTTAGCTAAACCTTCTAAAGTTCTTACTAAGAACTTCAGGATAGCATCCTCTTCTTCAATCTGAAAATTTTCCATCAAATCAATGAAACCTTGTACATGTCTTAATGTTGATTCTTCAAAATCTCCTCTAAACTTAGGCAAATATTCATTAATTTTTTTTGGGATAGAATGTGGGTAACCTTGGATTTTATTAAAATCCAAAGGGTCATACCTCTTACTAGTGAAGACCTTCCTTTGAGGACATGACTATCTTCTAGGCATGATATTACAACTTGTAGAGGGAGAATGGTGCAGGAGCACCTAGGAAATCTTAGGCATTTAGGAAGTCTAGGTTGTTTTTCTTATGTTTTGTTGTTTATCAAGAAGGTCATGTTGACCATTGAGTTGAGGATATGGTTAATGGATGTAGTTGTTCTCTAGGATAGAATTTGGGGAAGGGAGAATGAGTTACAAACCCATTTTTTACTTAGTTTTCTAATTTTTGGCAAAAGTTGAAAAACACGGTGCGTTTTACAACTTTGCCATATTTATCCCTTACTTGATCGACCAAATGAGCTTAACTACTTTAGAGGAAATATTTAAAGGGAACCTTGACATGGAATTGAGGTTGGAATCATTAGAGTTTGTAATTAGCTTGAAAACAAGAAAATAGTGATAGTTGAGTGTGCATTTTCTATTTTTGTTCTTGTTTCTGAATCAGTAGGTAAATGGATTGATCAAGGCATTTTGTATAGATTAGAATGTAGTGAAATTGTCTTGAAGCATTGTTTGGTATAGTAGATAGTTGGTTACTCGCTTCCAAGTGTTCTTGTAAATTCTTTGTTCTTTCTTCAATTCCAGTTTTGACTAGTAAACTGTGAAAAATGGGGTTTTAGTTTACATTTCCACTATACCTAAAGTACGAGCTTGTTGGGAATGTGGCTAAGCTCCATGTTTGTACATAAGGTAGAGGTAGGAGTTCTTACGAGTCAGAAAACCATGGCAAAAGACTATTCCTAGGCGAGCTTGGCAGTGCCCAAATAGGACAGTCAAAAAGTGCAGAGCACTAAGGTTGCAGGGGTGCCAATCTCCTGGTGAAGCACGGTGTGGAGAGGTTGTGGATTTCCTTGTAGAGGCTTGGTAATAGGAAGGAGGTTTAACATAGACCGGGAGGTGGCAAACAAACTGATTGTTCCCAAGGAGGTCAGAAACTGGCTTAAAACAAGCCTAAAATTGCTAAGGGTTGGAGCAGCGTATGGATAGTGGAGGCTCCAAACCCCAAAAATATTTGAGGTGTGGGAAAGGGTACCACAAATTCCAAGAAAAGATTTGGGGTCATTTGGAAAACTTGGGCACAGTCTCCATTTTTCTCGGGTTAGGAGGCCTAATTGGGGGCTCTAGGGATTGTAGCCTTTTCTAACCCTAGGAGAGGGTTTGGTGGAAGCGATGGAGAATTGGAGTCTAGTGATTGAAAAAGAACCCTAATAGGTTGCTATGAAACTTTTTACTACAACTTTACACCCCTTCAAGAACCTAACTGAAAGTTGAGGGTAATTGGCCTTTAGGGAAGAGTAAGGGTCAAGGGTGAGATAGTGGCAAGGTACCAAGATTGGCTTGGTGGAATGAAAGAATGATGATAGTGGGGTTGGCCAGTAGGACCAGGGGTACCTATACCTGAGATAGGACCTAAAGGTTAAGGTGGGAGGGCCACCTAGGAGTTCTTGAGAACAAGGACCCAGAGCATGGGACAGTGAGTGTTCCATCCAGCCCTATCTTATCAGATTGGTATCAGAGCAAGTAAAATATTTGGGATAGAATAATATATGTCAGAGGTTGAGTCTAGTGATTCTTCCATCATGGTTACAAATGCATAACTAGCCAAGATGGTTGAAGAGCAGGAGGAAGACAATAAATTATTGAGGGAAAGAATAGCCCAACTTGAACAAGCAGTGAGGAGCATGCAATTTGAAGGAAGGATACCAAAGTAAGAAGAGGTTGCAGAGGAAGACAAGACCCCTGAACCTGACCCTATTCTAAAAGAAGAGCCTTTCTTGAAGGCATTGAAGGCTTTGAGTGGAAAATCACTTGAAGGCATACCACTATTTAGTGGAAAAATGGAAGCTGGTCTATTAATGGATTGGATAGAGGGAATGGAAAACCATTTTGAATGTGATGGAGTCATTGAGGCACAAAAGGTGAAGGTGGCCAAATCAAGACTAAGAGGTTCTGCCTTGACATGGTGGAAATTCATTCAAACAGAGAGGGAAAAAGAAGGTAAGCAACCTATATCTACTTGGAAGGGAATGGTTGCCAAAGTAAAAGAAGCATACATGCTAGATGACTATGAGATTCAGTTACATAAGAAGAGACAAAGCCTAAGGCAGAAAGACCAAGATGTGAATACCTACACAGAGGAGTTCCAAAAACTTTGTATGAGGTTTAATGTTTCAGAAGATGAAAGTCTCAAGGTGGCTAGGTATCTTAATGGCTTGAAATGGAACATTCAAGAGGAGATGGCTCTTCTAAGTCCCAAGACAGTGCACCAATGCTATCAATTGTCCATAAAGATTGAGGAAAGAAGCAAGAGGAAACAAGACCAGGCTTCTAAGGGTAGAGGCAAAGGCAGAGATCAAAGAGATCAAAGAGGACAGTGAGGTGGCTACCAAGGTAGAGGCAATGACCAGAAACCAAAGGTTTAAATCCAGGATCATGGCAATGAGAAACTTACCCTTCTAGAGGATGGTATAACAGAGGTAGAGGACCTCAAGGAGGTTCAAATAGAGGAAGAGGAGCAGGCAGGAGCAATTCATACTTTGCAAACATGAAATGCTACCATTGTGGACAAGTACGTCACCCTGCTTATAGATGCCCGAAGAAAGCATCTTCATCAAGCAATGAAAAGAGTGGCTTATACAAGAGACACCATGAGGTCCTAAGTCATCACGAGTCCCGATCACATTGAATGCGAGGTGGGAGAATCACGATGTTCCGGTAGAGTTTTGTCCGAACCGGTAGGTCAAAGAAGAACCAAAAGCAGAGAGAGAAGAGCTCTATTTAGAGTAAGGTTCAAGATACTTGGTAAAGTGTGCAAGGTCATAGTAGATTCTGGTTCAACAGACAATATTATCTCAGAGGAGGCAGTAATGAAACTGAAATTGGAGAAGGTACCCCACACTAACCCCTACAAGGTCACATGGCTAAACAAAGGGCAAAGTGTTTTAGTGAATGAGCAAGTAACGGTGGAGTTTTCCATTGGAGGGTACAAGGACAAGTTAGTTTGTGATGTTTTACCCATGGATGCATGCCATCTTCTATTGGGCAGACCATGGCAGTATGATAGAAGTGTCATGTATGATGGAAAAGAGAACACCATTTCTTTCAAGAAAGATGGGAATACTTTCAAGTTGTAGTCACTGTCAGATGAGGAAGAAGGACAGTCAAAGACACCTAGTGTCTTGCTAAGTAGTGGTAAAGAGTTCCTTAATAACCTACATCAAGGGGGTGAAGGATATGTGGTTATGTTGCAACCTGAAGAAGAGAACAAGACTGAAAAGACAGTCATACTGGAAGCAATCCAAAAGTTACTTGAAAGGTACACGAGCATAGTTAGTGATGGGACACCTGCAACTTTACCTCCAAAGAGAGCCATTAGTCATCAAATTGACTTCATACCTGGAGCTTCATTACCAAAAAAAGCAACATACAAGCTTACACCAGATCAGAACCTAGAAGTAGCTAGGAAAGTGCAAGAGTTGTTGGATCAAGGATTGATTCAAAAAAGCATCAGCCCATGTGTAGTACCAGTGGTTTTAGCAACCAAGAAAGGAGGCAAGTGGAGGTTATCCACTGATTCTAGAGCAATAAATAGAATCACAATTAGGTATAGGTTTCCTATTCCTAGAATTGAGGACTTGATGGATTGTCTTGGAGGAGCTTAGTACTTCATCAAGTTGGATCTCAAGAGTGGATACCATTAGATCAGAATTAAGGATGGTGATGAGTGGAAGACAACATTTAAGACAAATGATGGGTTATATGAATGGAGAGTGATGCCATTTGGTCTCTCCAATGCCCCTAGCACATTCATGAGGCTCATGAATGAAGTGCTTAAAGACTTTACAGGGATATTTGTGGTGGTATACCTTGATGACATCCTCATATATAGTAAGACAGCAGAAGAGCATTTAAAACATGTGGAGTTGGTTCTTAGAAGGTTGCAAGAGGAGAAGTTGGCAATCAATCTAGAGAAGTGTGAGTTCTTTAAGCAAGAGCTTGTATATTTTGGTTTTCTAGTGTCCAAAGGATCATTGAAGATGGATCCAAGAAAGGTGGAAGCCATCCTGAACTGGCCTACACCAACCACGGGGACAGAGGTAAGAAGTTTTCATGGATTATCCCAATTTTATAGAAAATTCATAAGGAACTTTAGTGGTATATGTGCACCAGTCCTAGATACAATCAAGGGTGGTTTAAAAACTAAGTTTGTGTGGACTCAAGAAGCTGAGAAAGGGTTTGAGAAACTGAAACAAGAGGTGGCAACTCAACCTATTCTTTTATTACCTAGCTTTCACAAGTTGTTCACTGTTGAATGTGATGCAAGTGGAGTGGTAGTAGGAGTGCTAAGTCAAGAGGGAAGGCCTATAGCCTTCTTTAGTGAGAAGCTCAATGAAGCAAAGAAGAAGTATTCAACCTATGACTTAGAACTTTATGCTTTGGTTCAGTCACTTAGGAAGTGGAGGCATTACCTTCTACCCAAGGAGTTTGTAGTTTTTACTGACAATCAGGCACTTAGCTATATCAACACTCAAGAGAAGTTGAGTAATAGGCATTTGAAATGGATGGAATACATCCAAGCTTTTACCTTCACCATCAAACACATTAAGAAGGGACAGCTAAACAAAGTAGTAGATGCATTGAGCAGGAGGTTGTTGATAGTGCAGGAGATACAAGTGAAGAGCATAGGGATTGACAGTTTTAAAGATCTCTATGGGGAAGATGAAGACTTTTCAAAGGTCTTTATGGTATGTTCTAACTTTGAGAACCATTTCCATAGCCAATAATCAGAGTATACATTGCAAAATGGGTTATTGTTTAAAGGGAATCAGTTATGTGTTCCAAGAGGGTCAATGAGGGAAAATCTCATTCAGGAAAAGCATAATGGCAGTCTTAGTGGACATTTTGGCATCAACAAGACTTTAGAACCAGTGCAAAGATTCTATTACTGGCCTAAGTTGGCAAGGGATGTTAGAAAGTATGTGGAACAATGTGTTGTGTGTATGAAAGCTAAGGGAGGAGCTAGTAATGGTGGTCTATATCAACCCCTACCCATTCCTAACAGACCATGGGAGTGTGTGAGCATGGAGTTTGTGGTAGGCCTTCCTAAGACCAAGATTGGTTTTGACAGTGTCTATGTAGTAGTAGATAGATTTAGCAAAATGAGTCATTTTATTCCCTACAAAACTACTCATGATCCAAGCTACATAGCCCATATTTTCTTCAAGGAAGTGGTAAGGATCCATGGACTACCTTTAAGTATTTTTTCTGACAGAGATGTGAAGTTCATGAGTCACTTTTGGAAGACTCTATGGAGTAGACTGGGTACCAACCTGTCTTTTGGATCAGCTTACCATCCTCAGACCAATGGTCAAACAGAGGTGGTTAATAGGGTGTTAGGTAATCTTCTAAGGTGCCTAACTAAGGAGTATGGACAGACATGGGATATGGTTATCTCACAAGCTGAGTATGCTTACAATGATAGTGTGAACTCGACCACAGGGAAGAGTCCTTTTGAAGTTGTGTATGGAATGCACCCAAGAGGAATATCTGAGCTCAGAGATCTTGGATCTATGGAACATAGAAGTGGACATGCAGAGGACTTCAGTCAAACCATGAAAGAGATTTAGGAGCAGGTGAAGAAGACAGTCATCGAGGCTACACAAAAGTTGAAGGAGAAGGTAGATTTGACAAGGAAAGATGTGCAATTTGCAGTAGGAGACTATGTCATGGTCCACCTTAACAAGTCAAGGTTGCAGAAGGTAATGTCAACCAAGTTGCAAATGAAAAGAGTAGGACCATGCAATATATTAGCCAAGTATGGTAAGAATGCATACAAGGTGGAGTTACCTGCCGATCTAGGGATCTCTCCAGTGCTCAATGTAGCTGATTTGATCAAGTATAAGGGGACAGTCAATGATGTGGATCATAACAGTAAGGAGATCTTCAAGGACATCGGCAATGTATCCTTACCTAATCAAGACAAGCTACAGGCAGAGAAGATCTTGGAGTCAAGAGTGAAGAAGGCTACAAGACATAAGGTGTACATGGAGCACATTATCAAGTGGAAGAACAAGCATGAATCAGAAGCCACATGGGTACAAGCAGATCAGTTCAAGAAGTTTGGTATTGACCTGTCATTGGTCTCTCCTTCCATTCCTTAGTGTTTGGGCAGAGTGGGGGAGAATGGTGCAGGAGCACCTAGGAAATCTTAGGCATTTAGGAAGTCTAGGTTTTTTTTCTTTTGTTTTGTTGTTTATCAAGGTCATGTTGACCATTGAGTTGAGGATATGGTTAATGGATGTAGTTGTTCTCTAGGATAGAATTTGGGGAAGGGAGAATGAGTTACAAACCTATTTTTTACTTAGTTTTCTAATTTTTGGCAAAAGTTGAAAAACACTGTGTGTTTTACAACTTTGCCATCTTTATCCCTTACTTGACCGAACAAATGAGCTTAACTACTTTAGAGGCAATATTTAAAGGGAACCTCGACATGGAATTGAGGTTGGAATCATTGGAGTTTGTAATTAGCTTGAAAACAAGAAAACAGTGATAGTTGAGTGTGCATTTTCTGTTTTTGTTCCTGTTTTTGAATCAATAGGTAAATGGATTGATCAAGGCATTTTGTATAGATTAGAATGTAGTGAAATTTTCTTGAAGCATCGTTTGGTACAGTAGATAGCTGGTTACTCGCTTCCAAGTGTTCTTGTAAATTATTTGTACTTTCTTCAATTATAGTTTTGACTGGTAAACTGTGAAAAATGGGGTTTTAGTTTACATTTCCACTATACCTAAAGTACGAGCTTGTTGGGAATGTGGCTAAGCTCCATGTTTGTACATAAGGTAGAGGTAGGAGTTCTTAGGAGTCAGAAAACCATGGCAAAATACTGTTCCTAAGCGAGCTTGGCAGTGCCCGGCTAGGACAGTCAAAAAGTGTAGAGCACTAAGGTTGCAGGGGTACCAATCTCTTGGTGAAGCACGGTGATGAAAGCTATGGAATTCCATATAAAACTTAAATGCACAAGAGAAGGGATTCTTCCTGCTCAGCATGGCCATTCCCAAAGGGGTCCCTTTCACTTTCCTTGCAAGACACTCGACCTGGGAATGAAGTTGGGACTCAGACAGAATGAAGCTGAACCTAAAAATCAGTGACAGGAAAAAGACTATTCAGAGGTTGGTTTCAAACTTGAAACACCATCATTCATTCCAGTTCTCAAGACCTATCAGAATGAAGGACCTGGGGACACTATGTGGGAATAAACAGGATTGATGGGCTCTGGACCAGTACAGATGAACAGCCAGGACATGGAGATGGCAGATGGATTTAGGATAACGGAACAGGAAGCGACGATGGGCAGACGTAAATGAAGTGCGGGCGGTTTCGGTGGGATGGGAGATGAGAGAACTGGGAACTGCTGGGAAACAGACCTTGAGCATTCGAACGGTAATGCTCCGCCGGGCGTTCGGGACAGTGAGCTACGTATCACCGGGGAACTTGCGGCGGCGCTGCCGTATTGTGCCTCAAATATCTTTAAAATATCATATCCGTGGCTATACCTCAAAAGTAATGAATAAAGGACTATGCTTGTACTGGTAGCTGCTCCGCCTAAAAATATTACAATAGAAGAATACCTAAGAATTGTTGCAACCAACTCTTCTGATAATGTAGAAAATTATATAGAGCCACCACCTCTTTGAAAGAGGAAAGTATTTTCAAGTAGTAGAAGGAAAATACTTTCAAGCAACATAAGGCTTCTTCCAAGATCTAAGTATTTCTAATTTCTCTCCACCAATAGAGCACCAAAAATATTGCAACAATATCCTTCAAGTATGTAGGTCCTTGGAACGTCTGACCTAAACTACAGATCAACAAATTGATTGACTCTTTTCAACTGATTCCCCAGTAGAGTCGCCAATTTGTTGGTGACTCAAATGGGAAAGTAAGATTCCACAATTTTCAAATTTTTGGTTACAAACTATTTTGAAGCTTCAATGACTCTTAAGACTAGATGATCCTCTATCAAAATTTTCTAAAGTTCTCCCCAACGGAGTCGCCAATTTGTTGATGTTTTTTCTAGTATAACCTTGAAATCCTCTAAAGTGTATCCAACCCTTATGTTGAAGAATCTTCAAAGTCAGTTACCAATGAACGAGAGATTGAATTGAACACCCTTTCTCCCCTACACTTTGGGCTTTGTGAAACCTAGGAGGGTGATCCCAATAGTGTGATTTCAGATACTTGTGTGCCAAGTACCTAGAACACTATAAACAAATGATTCTCCTTTAAATGTTTAATGGAAAAACTACCCTAAAGGTTTGGATAACCTTCATGATAATGCCCATTTTAAACATGAGAAATGTAAATCATTAAATTCCACACATAATGATACCAAGATAGATAATTAAATTTGATTTGAAATTGTAGTTGCTCACAAAATGATCTCAGAAAAGTGTAACATTAAAGACCAATGCCTAATCCCAGGGTGGAGTCACCTAAACCATGAATTTTAAAACTCGTTACAACATTCGCACTGTCATAATTATGCCTATCATATAATGCATTATGCCATTGATACTAGAAACCAGACCAGTCATACTTTAGCAATCCAAGCATGTAGTTGTAGAAACCTCTGTGTATGTTAATACAATTTAATTCATTCTTGGAATGAAAGTAACAACATAGAACAAACATTCAAGGAAAAATAAGAAGACAAATAGTAGAAACCCTTGATTTCATATACTCATAATTTGTGCAATGTGTACAATGGAGATAACCAACTCAGAATATATGATCATTTACTTGCAAATATAATAATGCTATGAATAAATTCTTTATTTACATGACTCAGAAAACTTTAGAAACCTAAAATTAGTAGTTTACATTTGTGACCTTGTTACAAAATAATGCTTTCCATGAGACCAGGTAGTGAACAACCTCTTTCAAATGAAGCAGAAATTACATTTTAAAGACAAGAGGAATTTCTTAGATTTAAGTTTTTCCCTCCAGTTGGCATCACTCGAGTCCTTGATCCATAACTGCCTTAGCTTGAAGAATCTCCAATCTACCCCTTTGATTCACGCTTCTTGCATTTGTTTACCCTGCAATAGAAAATTATTCTCATCATGATGAGCAATCATTCATCCATGCCTTGCTATAGAAAATATCCACTTTTTACTCAGCTAAAAAGCATCTCAAGTGAAAGCCCTCATTCTTCATTCTTGACTGTACAAATCTCCTTGGCTACAGAATCTTCATTTAACCTGTGCAATTTACCCTCTTATCTCCCAGCAATACAAAGACCTTTATATTTGTGCTTTACACTTTATTTTCAGCACTTTAAAGTTTCACTTCAATTTTGTGAAGGCTCTAAATTCCCATGAAATATTTTATTTCATTGCCCCACTCAAAGTTTTTATTTTAAAATCTTTATGAAAACTTTAAAATTTAAAATGGTTGTAAAAAGGTCATTCACTAGTGAGTTTACAATTTAAATGCCCAACATTTAAAATATTACTTTATTTACTCATGGGGCTTTAATTTTTAAATTACCAGGCAATAAAATAATCTACCCGCACCATATAGTTTATTTTCCCAACACTTTAAAATTTTGTTTTTACTTGTGAGAGCATCCATTCATTTTATCAAGCTGCAAATAAAATTTTTTTGCCCATACTTCTTTTTCCTTTAATTACTTTTCTTCAGTTAAATCG
This sequence comes from Sequoia sempervirens, assembly GCA_007258455.2. Classification (NCBI taxonomy): domain Eukaryota; kingdom Viridiplantae; phylum Streptophyta; class Pinopsida; order Cupressales; family Cupressaceae; genus Sequoia; species Sequoia sempervirens. Next base: position 18,311 of record VDFB02249558.1, read on the forward strand.
GGCAATAAAATTTCATTTTCCCATGCAATTTCATCTCCCTTGAATATTACTCACTATCAAAAGTAATGGCTAAAACTTTAAACACTACCCCCTTTGATAATTACCATGGGCCCACCACCATCATTTATGCCACTATTCTCATCGCACTTCGTGGATACAAAGAGAGAAAGGAGTAAGAAATCAATGATGGGAAAAATTAGAGAGTGCACCATCGTATATCGGGAATACAATAAGAAAGATGAGACCTCAAATAGCAACATGCGATAGAAGCAACACAACATCATGCATCGTGAATGCACTGAGGGAAAGAGGCTTAGAAAAAATGGATGATAGAACAATACTCCTCACGTTTAGCAGCTTCACCATGAACCTTGACAACACTTATTGTAGCCATGGCAAGAGAAAAATGTGCAGGTCGTTTTTTGGCAATGCTGGGTGTTTTTTACCATTCTGGCGACCAAACTTCCTCATAAATATGCTTAAAATTTCTGCTAAAGCATTAGGAATGGTCATGGGATGAAATTAAAACCTAGAACAGTAAATTTGAGCTCAAATGAACCCCCAAAAGATGCCTGGAAGCTCAAAAACGTGATTACATTCTTCATTTGTAGCCACTAAAAAAAACATTAAACTTCCCCTAAATCCTCTTCTCCATCAAATTTCCCATTACATACTGCCATTTGACTTAATCCATAGGCACATTGTCAGTTACCAACACTTCCCAGGTTTCCAAGATTGTAGTAAAAAAATGGAGATACATATTAACAATGAGGGATAGAGAGCTTAAAGCATGCTCCATTGCCAATGTGCAATGGGAAAGAGCCTTCAAATCCACGATGGGCGATCAGAGAGCATAGTATCACTCCATCACTGATTTGATGAGGAAAAGAGAATGCAAACCGCGATGGGAGTTTAGTTTTTCCGTGAAGCCTGAAAGCCGTGAAAGTCATATTTCGGCCAATCAAAAGCAAGAGTTAAACTTGTTTTGGGGTGATCCCACAATAGTGGTTTACAATTTTTGGCCAAACTGGACACTAAAATTACTTTTTTTAACTAAATCTTCACATCCAAACACCTATAGTGGCTAAACCATGAGGAATTTGAAGATGATGTAAAATAAAGTCTCATCACATTTTGTTTGTAGATTCTAAAAATATTTTTTTCAAAATTTTTGGAATCAGATTGCTCTTCTTTTCCCATCTCCCACGAAAACTGGTTTTTTTTAGAAAATAACATTTTTAAAAAGTGACGCACACCGTTTATGCATAACTTGCTTTTTATGAAGGATAAAATTCTAATTCTTTCGAGTTTAGATTTGTAACTCTAATATTTAGTGCTTCCACTTGGTTAGATAGTTTTTTTATTGAATTTTTTTTTGAAATCAAGTTTGAAGTCAAACCAATTACAATTCAAACATATCCGCGACCGTATAAGTAGCTTTTTTGTATATATTGAAATTCAATTTTTGTTGGATCAATGACTTATCTAGTGCACTCATATTTTCAATTTTTATTTTTTGATAATCGTTATTTTTCACATGTCTGAAACAGACAACCGTTTTCAATAGAAAAACCTATGTTTAATAAAGCCCAAAAGAAACAAATACATAATAAAAGCCGAAACATATTAAAATTATATTCATTGGATAAGCTCATTAAGATGACTACTTTTGGTCCCAGTTGGGTTTGTGAAAGATTCTCCATTTTCATCATAGCTTGAGCCCGAGTGTAAAAGAGGTGGTTTTCACGAACAAGGTCAAAATCAAGGAAAGGGGTTCACTAGGAGAACCGAGGGGTTCTTACTCTCTTGAACCCCCGAGTTCGAGAACAAACCAAGGTTCATTGAAACCCCTTCCCAAAAGAGGGGTTTTCAATTTTGTTCGTGCATGAATTAAATGGATCCGCTCGAACCCTAGTTTGAGTGAACCCTTTTTTGGTTCATGCGAACCAATGAGTTCATTCGAACCCCCAGAATGAAATTTTTTGGCATGGGGTCATTTTTTACAAGTTTTCCTTCCTCATTTGAATTGTAAACCACTTTTGTGGGTTTACCCTTTGATAGAAAACATTTGGAAATATATTCTATTTTTTTCCTAAATGCATTTTTCACATTTGCACAACATTTAAAATATTTAAAATAGAACATTATTATTTGAAACATTAAAAAAATTGCAAATTTCAATTACGCCTACTGCCCAATTAGAGGAAATTCATTGCACACAAAATGGGACACTTGGAGCAGTGATTTTTTGTGTTTGATCATAATCAATTATTTAAAACATGGGTTATAAATCAAATTTATCCCAACCATCAAAAAAAAGGTACCTCCTTTGTAAACTGGCCCTGGGACGTGTTTGCCACACTCAAAATGCATTAAAATAATGCATCATATGACCATTTTTGATGAAAATGGAATTGAAGACATTTTAGACTAGAACAAGATATGGGTTGCCCTTAGAATTTGAAAATTTGGAACTTTTTGGAACACCAATTTTGGCCCTGTCACAATTAGCAACAAATTAATTGACCAATCAACACTCACCCAAGAGACATTAAAGTACACAAGTGTGTAGAAATTTGACCCAAGAATTTAGTGCAACAAATAGCTTGGAAAAATTCATCCTGAGGTGCAAGATATTAACATCTAAAGTGGCTCAGTCAGACTTTTCTATAATTGCACTTATTAGAAACCAACTCGAGCACACTAAGTCACCTCCTTGAAAAAATATCAAATCACCTCCTGGAAAGCTACTACTGGAAACACTAAATTATTTAGGTCCATTGAGCATGTGTGCAAGAGGGCTTTCCTCCAATCTACATTCTTCACAAGATATTAAGGATCAATGATGACCTTGAAATATTCAGATGTCAAAATATGACAAGCTGACTTTGCTTTTGACTTGGTAAAAATATTAACTTGATCATGTGGCTCTAACAATAGACTAGGGAGCATATGAATATGAAGGGACTGCAGAGCACCAATCCATTTTCCATGACAATCATCCGGTTGTGAAATATCGGTCTGAATAGGAGGCCACTTCGCAAGTTTGAGAGTATGCAAACAATAAAACAACCCCAAAACTCTCCAACTTTTCTTTTCAAAAATTTATCAAAAATCATCATAGGAAGATGGAATCAAACACACATGTTCACATATGACAAATGAATACACTCACCAAAGGATTTGGCATGAAAGCAAATGGGCTCTGAATTATGACCCTCCAAAGTAGGTCACTAGGGTAGATTTTTCAAGTGCATTTTTGAGTGTGCAGATCAATTTTTTTTTATCATGGGCACTTCAAATTTTGAAAATATGAAGGCTCCATCAAGCCCTTTTAATAATGGACTTGCAAGTTAGTGAACAACATTTTCTTGTGGAATATTTGATTGAGATAGCTCTTGTTTCAACTGACCAACCTCTCATGAAATCTAATTCATATTATAATCTTGCATGATCTTATTATTGTTAAATTTGGTTTCCTTGGGAAACTTCACAAAATTTTGAGAACTTCTTTGATACCCTTAAGAAATGTCATATCAAGACCCCCTAAGACATCAGTTTAGGGTTTCGGATAACGAGATGGCAAGTAAGGGGAATAATAATTTTGATTCATCACATATGCAAGAACATTAGTTTGAGTATTTGAAATTTTATGAATAGACTGGCCATTTCCTTAGATTAAACTTCTATGATGGAGGAATTAAGCACACAACTATAAATTAGCCCACTTTTGACAATTTAGGATAGTCTCTATGGTCTACCCTTGAATTTATAGAAATACTTATATTTAGAGAAAATGAAAATGTTTCTTGACAAGTAGATCTTAAAATTTGGTTATTGAATCCTTGATTAGTATTGGTGATTTATATATTCCTTCCCTAATCATCTTCAAATTCTATGAATAAAAGGTGTGGAAATATAACCTATGACCAAAGTTGGATTAATTTTCTATCTAGATCAAGGCAATCATCTATAGTAAATTTGAGGATTGTTAAGCATTCAAGCATACAGAAAAATGATTCATTGATCCTAAAATAGCTACATTATTCTTGGGAATAAGGTCAACAAAACCTTTAGAGGTGACTCAATGTAGGGTTATTTTAAGAGTATTTTCCCATGTAATTATTGACCAAGTTTTATAATGCTCTAGCTAGATACCTTGCAAACATGGGTTTGATCCTAGACATCACACATATGTTTACTCATTGAAGATCCATAAAAATAGAATATATATCACTACCATATAAGTATATAAGCGATCATAAAATTATGTTGAGGTCTCTACTCTACTAGTGAAGAAATTTAAATATCTACTCATTTTTTAACAACCATGGTTTAAATTGTAACATATTATGGAATCATATCATGTTGTAAGATAGTATGAATCATAATAGATGCATAAGTCCCATATTATTAACTCAATTAAGGTACCACATACAATTACCCTTTAATTAGCCAATATAAAACAATATAAAACACCAAAGTATGTATGTTAAATATATTTTTCATTGTGAGGTAAAAATAATAATTTAACATCTCAATAGAACATAATGAAGCATCATAAATTATGCATACATTTAGATCTATTAATTTATGTAGTGTAGAAAAAAGTATGCATTTTACTTGCTTAACTTGGGAATAATTAATGATAAATTGGACTTAATATCGCCTTGTTCTAGTGTTGCGGGGTGTTTTACACATCCACATTAGGTCTTGGGCCCTTGCAAATTGAATAAAATACATGTCTTGTAAAGGTGTTGTAAATCACTTTCACACTTTTCTAGACTTTTACTAAGCATTTAAACCTAATGGACCTATTTTCCCCTTA
>VDFB02249559.1:0-11512 GCA_007258455.2 Sequoia sempervirens
TCCATCTGCAAACCTAATGGGTTGTTTCTGAACACTAAATATAAATGATATACATACACACACACACACGCACATATATATATGTATGTATGTATATGTATATTTAAATTTAAATGCAAATGCAATTACTAGATGCTCTCCTAGAACAATAAATGCAACATATCATTAAAGAAATCTAAAATTATAAAAGAATACAAGGAAAGGTCTCCTCCTCTTGGTAGTGATAACCTCCTCCACACACACAACCCTTAAAAATTATGAATAGAGGAATATAATTCAAAGAACCCAAAAGTTGATTCCTTCCCTACCTTATGCAATTAGTCATTTTATCCTTACAAACATTTATAGTGATTACTAGAGGGACATAGACCAATTGTTCATAATAGAAGAATTTGATCATACATTTCCAATGATGGAATTATAAGAAATCCTTAGGTTAAATGAATAATTCCTAGCTAATTTCTTTAAATCATGTCCAACCGTATAAGAGAAGACCGCTGCTATGTGTACCTAGATACCATGGAGAAAGGCTAGTCTTTGGGCTCTTTTATCAATCATCCTACCTTAAAACATACCAAAAATCTCCTAGCAATTAGACAGAGGAATTAATATGACTTAAAAAAAATTTATTGCCAAAGCGTAAACTTATGATGACTTAACCAGGCCTAGTACACACTCTCTCCCCGTTAACCACTTAGACATATGGAAATTAAATGTAAATTTGCTGCTATTTTTAGTCATGTAGGTGTCCAATAAATCACTTTGTGGTGTTTCACTTCAAGTTTATTTACTTGAATGAAGAGAAAAAGTCCTTTAAATACAATTAGAGAATACATTTGAGGCCTTGGTTGTGTAACTGGTGGACCATAGACACATTTAACACTTGTTACAAAGTTTTGGAGTTAAAACGTTAGGTAGATTTGATTTGTGATGGACACATTTGGACGGTAGTAACAATAGCTTGCAATCTATCAAGACTTGATTACCTTATAACCTATGAAATTCTAGCGATGAAATGATAGATTAATCATAATGTCACCTTGGGATCACATCACCATGAAAGAACTTCATCCAACATCCTTATGAATGTAGGTACCACAAAATAGGTATTTGTCAGATCTGTCTTCCTCAAGCGAGGGAAATTCAGGAAGAGAAGAGGAAAGTGAGACATGTATGTCTAAAAGAGGGAGATCAACTAGAGGTCAAAAGATTAGAAGAAAATTCTGTAAACGCATGGATTTTTTTCTTGTTGAAGGGGGGTCATGTTCTTACGATGATGAGAGCATAGGCAACATCGAGGTTCCCTTGAGATACAAACATCTATGGAAAGAATGGGTACCCAAGGAACTTCCTCCAATAAACACTAATTTTTGTGTCAACGAGAGGATATATGGCATAGCACCATCGTCATTACATGGTTTCGGCCTATTTTGCATGGACGGCATAAAGGTTTGTTACAAAAAAGTTACTGAATTGATGGAGTATGTTGGACCTTGTTACAGTTACAAATATTGGATGCAACTGGTTCGATATACATGAAGTATGCGTAGGTATGCACTGTCATTAAATTATATACAACTAAAAGATAAGGATGAAAATAAAGGAGTGGCTATGTACATTGATGGAAGGCCAAAAGCATCAGGGAATATTGCAGGGTTTATAAACATTACACGACCTGGGTCAACAAATAAGCAACCCAATTGCATATTCGAGGCGTGCGAGGGAAACCGTGTATTCGTATGTGCGATAAAATCAATAACTGGAAGAGTTGCTAATCGATTACAATTTGAATCGCTTAGTTACAAACACAGTTACTATGGGGGTGGTACGTACTATGTAGCATTGTACCCAACCTCCAATTAATGACTCCAATATACCATTTAATTCTTATGTTTTTTTTCATAAGTCTATTGGTTTCATTTCGGTAATATTTTTTTATATTTATTTTTTCTCATAGGGGGACATTGATCGTATGGAGAAGGCTCTAGCCCAGAGCATAGATCACAATGTATCTTTAGGTGCTTCTACCCGATAGGTTTACCTCATTGTAATTGTACAAATTAGATATGAGCAAAATGTTTTATTGTTATGTTTTTTCATAAGTTTTTGCTAATTTTGATAATGTTTTTATTATTTTGTTGCAAAATAATCCATCGAGGAAAGGATAATCCAGTGAGGTGTAGTCAATATCGTGATGATGACATCGCTTATTCAGCAAACCCTCTCGATACAATAAAGAAGCTCCAAAACAAATTCAATGAAGAAATGACTAAGTTGATGTTCATAGTGCCTCAAATAGATGAGATAAGAGAGAGGGTTAAAGTATTGACTGAGAGATTACAAAACTTTCAAGTAAGCTGTCATGAGGTCTTTAATTATAACATAAGTTCATTCATGGTTTTATATTTTATACTCTTTTATGTCATGAACTAAAATATGTGTTGTTTTTACAAGGTTATTTGCCTCCTCATGATGCTCCTGGCCATGATTAGGTACTGCAAGTGCTGCCCGAGGAGTAATGGTTGGTACAAGTGTCCATCTTGATCTTCCTATGCATACATCACATCATCTGACCCCATTATCCGTGCCTATATTTTCGTCTGAAATGTTGGCAACACATACCATGCAAGCATCCATTAATGCACCCTCTGGCAATGAACACATACCAGAACATGTGTTAGGACATGTACCTGGGGATGCAGAGGCCACTAGTACTGGTGATGTTTTAGCATCATTTCCTAGATCTTCCCATATTACTAGTACGAGAACATTGCCGGTCACACTTGTGGTGACTGACGATTTCATTCCCATAAAGATGGAGAAGGTCCCAGGTACTTTAAAATGTTTTAATTTTATTATTCTATATAGTCCAATTGGAATTTACTTGTTGATCACTTTTTTTAGACTATTGATCCCATGATCATTTTGCAGGAAATGATGTTTTTTATAAACATCTAAGTGATATTACATTGGAGCTCTTCGGGCCCACCATACGTATACGGTGGAATGCCTAAAATCAAGATTTAAAAGATTAGCTCATTAACCGTTTAGTTGTGTTGTTCGGTGATAAAACATTCAACTAAACCAAGGTCCTTACCTATCTAAAGTATGAAAGGGGCCAATATAGGTCACATTTAGAGAAAAAAAGAAAGTACAAGCATCCCCCCATGATTTTGGAGAGGGAGTGGAAGGACCTGGTGTCCGATGGAAAGGAGAAGGTTGAAAAGAAAAAAGGAAAGACACCACCAGGCCAAGGAAGGTATGTGATATAGAAGCATAAATCTGCAAAAAATCCTGATTAATCGCAATTTTTAAAAAATCTACAGGCTGGACGATTTTTTCCCCGGGATTTTGAAAAATATTGACTTTGGTCAATGATTTTTGTCAAACCGAAACGCCAAAAAAATGTGTTTAAAATCTACAAAAAAAGTGAATAAAATTGAGCTAATTTTTGCGCAAAAAAAAACATGAGACCATGGCGTGTTGCTTACTATTGTGCTTTGATAGATTTTTTCCAAGCATCCATAGCTTGTTCGAAGAAAGCACCTATTTTAGGCTTTTAGCCATAGCAACAAGGAACCAAACTGTTTGATAAAATGCTTTGGTAGACATGTATGAAAAATACAGTAGCATAGATAAGGCAGTGAACTACTTGAAAAAAATGTCTCAAAGAAATGTAGTCTCATGGTGATGGAATACCATGATGAATTCGATGACAAGAAAATTGTTATTGATTGTCATGGCATTCCATCACTGTGAGATTGCATTTCTTTTAGGAATTTTTTCAAACAATTCACTGTCTTGTCTATGTTATTGCTTACTATTATGCTTTGGTAGACTTTTTCCAAGCATCCATAGCTTGTTTAAAAGCACCGGTTTTAGGTTTTTACTTTTCAGCCATAGCATGAAGGCGTTGAATCAGTTTTACAAAATTCTTGGTAGACATGTATGAAAAATGTGGTAGCATAGAAAAAAGGTAGAACTATTTGAAAATGTTTCAAAAATGTAAAATCATGGCATGGAATGCCATAACGAATGCCATGACAAACAAATTGCTATGGATTTTCATGGCATTCCATCACCATGAGACCACATTTCTTTGAGGAATTTTTTGAAACAGTTCACTGCCTTGTCTATGCTATTGCTTACTATTATGCTTTGATAGATTTTTTGCAAGCATCCATAACTTGTTCAAAAGAATCTATTTTAGGCTTTTAGCCATAGCAGCAAGGCAGTGAACTATTTGATGAAATTCCTTGTTAGACATCTATGAAAAATGTGGTAGCATAGACAACTGTCACCATCTGATATTTATGTGCAGTTGTAGTATGTTTTGTGCAATGTAATTAGTGATATGAATATAACCAAAAAAAATCTATTTTCTATAATTCATGGATTGAACTCTATATTTTATTTGTTCTCAATGTCTGTATACTATGGAAATGCCATTAATTTTTTTTTAAAAAGTAGTTTATGACTATTTTTCTTTCAATTTTTGTCTCTTTTTTTAAATCTGATTTTTTCCCGATCTTTTCCCAAATTTTTCCCAATTTTTTCAAAAAATCTTGAACTTTTGGTTTGTTGATTTTTTCCCCAAACGATTAATGCTGCTATGTGTGATATTATCAACAATGTAATTATATACTGATTACTCTTTCTTTTTACATAATCTAAAATATTTCAAACTTTTCATAGCATGCCCAACACATCAAATGCAACAAAGGAAAGACTAGAAAAGCACGGGCAACACAAACTTGGCTCTGGTGGTTATATAAAATTATCCGCACGAATTGTAAGTATCAATAAATGAAATATTGCATCCAAATTATAATAAATTGAAAAAAAAAATGGTTTTATCACACCATAGAAGCAAAATTCATGATCTTATGCAAAAATGTAGGGATCTGAATTCAACAAAGTTCCCATAGAAGAGGACCTGAAGATTGCCTTCCAGCAAGGCTATGGAGCTGTGGCTGAATGCCTAAGATTCTTGTTTGGGAAAACACAATCTTCCATTGCATCCGACACGCAGGTAAATAAACTCAATAAATTTTATTTAAAATTGAATACTTGTGCAATCTATTCAATATTAATTTCCACCCTAAATTAATTACATGCCTATTTTTTTTAAACATTCAAGCAAATGTATAATACTACACATGACATTGGAATGCAGCTCAAGAGGGTGGAGGCCACGCGTGATGAAGGTCATGGTGTGCATCTCTATTTTAGAGCATGTAGACAGGATTCAACAGCGTTGAGCATGATCACTCAGAGAAGATCAGGAATATGCGATGTGGCCCCATCGTGCAAAGAGAGGACTTTTCACTCTAAAATTCATTTTAAAACATATTTAATTGTAATTGGTGTATTAATTAATGTAACCTTCTTGTTTCAACTTTAGAGCATGTAGAGCATGATCAATGTGTTGGAGGCATGATCGTGCTAGAGAAGATCGTGTGAACATGATGTGGGGCCCCACTGGCAAAGAGGCCACCCCATGTTCTCTTAAACATATTTAATTTCAATTGGGTGTATTAATTCACTGAACTTCTGTGGTTTCAACTCAAGCATCGTGATTTAGAGGTGTTCAACATGCTGAGCATGAGTCTATAACAAAGTTTAGGAACATGATGTGACTCCATCGTAAAGAGAACTAATTTTAAAGTTCTTTAATTAATGAAATACTTGTAACAATAATAAAGAAACATATCGGGCCTTTAACATTTCTTTCTTATTACAAAGACTTTGCAAGGCCCACGCCAAGGAGCGTATCACTAGGTGTACATTAAGATCACGAGCAAAGGGAAGAAAAACTAAAGGGGGGACATATATTGATTTAGAAAATGATACTCCACTTCAACTTTATGTAGCTTTAAAAAAGAAACAAAAAAAAAAGTGATTGTAATAATATCATGACAACCATATTTTTGATAAGATGTAAAAACTGAAAGAATGAATATGCTACATGTTAATGAATGAATGTGAATATGTTAATTAATGAATGTTATATGTTAATGAATGAATGTTATATGTTATTAATGGATGAATGAATGATTAATGTTATATGATTGGGTATGGGGAATTGAGAGTGATGTGAGGGGAGGGGAGGGGGAAAATGAGCTTCCACAGTAACGTGGTTGGCCCTGTTAAGTAGAGAATATTAAACTATTCTCGAAACAAAGAGAAGCTCAATAAGGCAATGCACTTTTAAATATAAGAAATGCATCGTTTGAAGCATCAAACCAATATGCAGTATGTATGTATGATCAGTCGTCAGTCTCCGCAATGGTACATTTCCACGAATATTTTTTTTCTTTAAAATTGCATTGCTTCATCGCAATTTCGACGAAACCCACTGACGAATTGCTGAAAAGGTTTGATGAAGTTGCTATAGCTGTGATGAAGGTTTCACTATAACTCCTTACCCATTTCGTTGCATTTTGAACGAACTTTTAATGTTTTTTCGACGCTACTACTTGCCCATTTCGTCGCACTTTCCACAAACATTTAGTGTTGTTTCGACACTACTCCTTGCCCATTTCGTCAAAATGGCGATGAACGTCTGATGTTGTTTTGATGCTACTCCTTGCCCATTTTGTCGAAATGGCAACAAACTTCTAGTGTAATTCATCGGTGGATACACAAAGTTTTCGTCCATATTCTGACGAAATCCCGAGACATTTTATGATGCCAATGACCGACAAACCTGCGTCATTATTTCGACGTTTAATTCATCATCGGCCTTTCGATGAAAAAACTGCAACAAAAATATTTTCATCATTTTGTCACTTGTCTGACAAAGATTTGTCGAACGACCGATGAACGTCTGTCAAAAAATGGGGTCAAATTCAGTAGTGTCAACACTATTCAAATATACTTCTCAAATCCAAACAAGGGAACTTTCCTCCAAACATCCAACTTTTTCTCAACTAATACTCTATAGGCATCATGGTTCACTTTTATTTCACTTTCCCAAAGCATGCTCAACTGTACTGACAAAATCTCTTCTATCTTACTGTAAACAAATGCATGGATATCTTTTATGGGAAACACTCTCGGAGGGATGCAAGAGAATGCACCAACAGACTCTTCCAACACATTTCTCAAATATCTCTTCATCCTAACTTGCACTTTATCCGCACTATTCACAACCTTTGAATTATCCATAGCAATAAAAATGAAAGATTGTGCAAATAGGAATACCTCTAAAAATTTCAACAAGAAATGTATAAATATCCTACTTCTAGATCTCACTTCGAATCCGCTTGATTTCTTCTTCAAACATTGAAACTCTTAATTTCCTTCTAAACTTACTTTGCACGCTTCTCCAAAAATACATAAGCCTTTAAAATTATCTAAATTTATTCCTTCCATTTGAATGATTTTGAAATAGAATTAAGCTACAACCTTAGAATTAGTTCCCTCAAGAAATTATATATTCCCTCCATTCTTTCCAAGTTCTTAAGATTTCCATCCTTCACACATGCTGACTGATGGAAATACAGCAATCTTATTTACCACATTAAAATATAATTTTGTCACTTTGATATGGCTGGAAATCTTGATGAGGAGGATTTATTATATATTTTCCCAATAATTGCTCACATAGCCATTCACTTGGGGTGAGTGGGAGTATCTGCCGGAAGTCAGAGGATAGGTAGTAAGTTCCTTTCTTTAAGATCCTTGCTTTCGTTTTCATTTCTTAGCTACTTAGGATAAAATACAGTTTGATCATTCTTCAACCCATTGGATGGACACATTTTTCTTTCTTCTATTTTTACTAATAGGGTGTTTTGGATTGCTGTACTTATAGAAAACAACATTCTTCTTTCTATTTTCCATTTGGGCATGTGCAGGATCATCATGGAAAAAAAGGCCCTTAAGTGGCAAAAAATTCAAAAAAATCAGAGTTAGGCAACTTCACGTAAAATTTTGAATAAGTTATCTATATTATTTCAAAAATGTGTAAGAATAGAATCTGCTATGGAATTAGATATGATTTCTAAACTACTAGGTTTTATTGATTTTTAAAAATCTATTTGGTGAAAATTTGAAATTTCAATGCAATAGTACTTAAATTTTAGGGAAAAAATAAGAAGTAGGTGTCTGTCTAACCACCTAACCACAATAAAATTATAATATTTTTATAAGATTTTGGGCCATAGGTAGAGGACTCATGCCACTGATGTAGTGCATATTTTTTGCAATTTTTTTTCCAAGTAAATGAATTAATTATAGATTTTTATTACATTTTTAAAAGGAAATATAAAACTTTATGTTTGACCACATAGCTTGGTCAAACTAAGAGAATTCAATTTTATTTTTTTAATCCTATATTATGTGAAGCATAGAATGTGACACATGTTTTAGATTAAAAAAATATGGTACCGTTTGAAAGCTATAGATGTTTTAAATCAACCTATCAATCAGGACTTCAATTGTAATTCAAATAGAAAATAAGTAATAATTATTTATTAAATTCAAAATAAAGCATAATTTATATTGGTGGGAAGCTAAGAATCTCCTTTAAAAATCCTTTTCGTTTCATCAATTTTGGGTAAAAAAAAGTCGTAAGTCACATACCCTATATATACCCATCATATTGCTACTTTTTGGCCCATCATGATCTTGCACATACCCATTTTACTAATTTTATATCCATTCTTCTTGCTCTTAGAACACTTGCTAGAGAATGATAAAGAATCATTCATTTTACATTTACAATCCTTTTCCTTATGACCAAATTTCTTGCAGGAATAAAAAACACCATTGAAAGATAAATACCTTTTAGCATCATGTCGTTTGACATGAGTTTTTTCGGAATTTCTTCTTAGATCCTTTATTTTCCCATTTTTGTACCGAGTCTTCTTACTAGTGGATTGCTTCACTTTAGAACTCTGACCTTCCTCAAACCCTGAACCACTCTTATCCATTTCAGGTTTTTGAGAGGTAATCAATTCATCAAGCATCGCTGAGCTTATCTTAAATTTTTCTTCAAAACTTCTTGCCTTTTCTAGATCAAACCTCAAGATTTCTGTTTGTTTTTCTAGCTTTATGCATTCATCCATCTTCCTCTGAATTTCAATTTCTTGATATTATTTAGTTATTTTCTTCTCATCCAATTGTTGCAACAACATAAAGATAATTTCTTCTCCCTCAACCAATAGATCATAAGCTTCAACACTTTTACTTTTCATCTCTTCGATGTACTCATTTGCTTTCATCAACTTGTCCTTCAGATCTTCCATTTCTTTTGAATATTTGGCAAAGACTTCTTTTGAAGGAAAAAATTCTTATGCTCAAATTCTAGGACCTTCCTCAAGTTGTTAGGCTTCTTCTGAGGAACCAAGCTCTGATACCAATTGTTGAACATCTAGAATGTGGGGAGGGGCATGGATGAGTGACTAGAGACCATAATAAAATCCATCTAAACACTATCACAATTCTGATTGAATCAACAAGAGAGAATATAGAAACAATTCAATGCAACCATACACATGAACACCTATATTTTTACATGGAAAACCCAAAAATGGAAAAACCACGGTGAGGGTTAACTTACAATATATTATATTTGGATCCTACCAAAAGATATTATAGGAGCTCCACCATTTGCAAGACTCACTTTGTCCTTATAGAGCTCACTTCTAAATTACAAGATGAAAAACAACCACTGAGACAATGGCTCATTTCCAAAGGTGAATAGGTAGGATGCTCGATTCCCAGTGTACAGGGTTTGGATTTCCACTAAAACAGAATGCTGGAAATTACTACCCCTCACACTTAATAGTCACTCAACAAGATTGCACTAATCCTGGCCCGATATAAAGGCATTTCAGGCTCTATGCTCTTACACACCTCTGTCCTTTCATTCCATTCAGCCTCATTTCCACATTCCACTACTCATGTGTATTCTTCCATTACTCATTATTTTTCTCCCATCCTAATTCCCTCAAAAGAATCTTAAAATATATACAAATTATATCTGCCAGTCTCATCAGTTAGATTAGAAGCCTGAATTGGATGAACCTAAAATAATTAAAACCTAATACGTTGACACCATATATAAAATTAGACATTTTATCCTGTGAGTCTATTTATATATTATCATCCATAAACTTCGATTAGTCTTAAAAGTATATTGCATATCTTTAGTCAGTAAGACTACAGTCTCCAAATGACCAAATGAATCCTCAAAGAAACACCTTCAGGATCTGAGAGGAAGCATTGTTTCCATGATGTGCCACCAGCTTAGAGGACTATAAAAGAGCTACAACATAAAAGGTCACCTTAGTGAATCTTGGATTCTCTCCCACACTTAGGTATACCCACACACACCATGGGTCTCCAAGGAAAGGTGTGAAGGAATAGCATGCAATTTCCCCATAGAGATGAATGATGTAGAGCCTCCTCTAATTTTATGCAAGTGACAAAGTTGGAAATAACATTCCCTAAACATGAATTACCCTTGCTTGAGACACAACATAAGAATGAAGCTTTGATGATAAAGGTGGTTATTAATGAAATTGCAGTTAGGCGCACACTTATAGAAAATGGAGTAGGTCTTAAAGTTTGTAGCATTGATCTCCTAGATAAAATTGGCGTGGACACGAAGCTTATTCAATTCAATGATGTTAATATTTATGGATTTGATAATGTTAATAAAAGTGCACTAGAATGATCACATTGTGTATTGAGGTTGGAGCTATATTTTTTCCTACCCCTATCCATATCATGCCAAGACCTCTTTCTTACAACCTTCTCCTAAGGAGACCATGGATTAATGCTATGAAAGGATTCCAATCCACCCTTTCACCATGGGATAAAATTTGAATACAACAATAAGATATACACAGTTGAAATAGATGGATAAAGCTATAAATATGATCATAACACTTCCCAATCCCCTAATACTTTCATTCCAATCTCAAAAGTAGAACCTATAAAAGTTGATGTTAATCCTAATTGTCTTCCACATACAAAAAAACTCTTTAGTGATGATTGGGGATCGTTAGATTTTATGCCTCATTTCAACAAAGAATCCAAAATATCACCCTCAAAATCCAAAGAGTCATATACATTTTTAGACACATCCTTTAGTGATGATTGGAATTCATTAGATTTTATGCCCTCCTTTATGGGAGACTATAAAATCTCATAATCTACACCTAAATAACCTTGTGTTTCATGTGCTCAACTTGGTTCTACATCAACACCATCACCCATGTTGGTGATGGGGGCCCTCCAGCCCCCATCCCTCATGAGAGGAAGATGCATAACATTAAGAAACCTAAAAATGATTTTTGTTATCATGAAGAAGTCAACCCTTCTCTGAAGCATAAAACCCCTTTGTTTGAGTTGGAATAATGTTGTAATCTAGGATACAAACCCCTCTCTAAGCATGTATACAATGAAAACATGGAGAAAATCAATAGAGAAAAAGTGAAGTCTATACCATACCTTTTCAAGAAAGATCTAGGTTTGGGTATGTGCAAGATCATCATGGAAA
>VDFB02249561.1:0-33597 GCA_007258455.2 Sequoia sempervirens
CTTCCTATCCTTCCATCATGGCATCCATTCTCATCTATCCATCTAGTCACCTTTTCCTCATCCAAATCCTTATCCCTCTATCCAATCCACCCAAACAATCCTTTTCCTCCCCCCACCCTCTCCCTTCATCCCATCTCATAATCCCTTGTCATTGGTATCTAGCTATAGGCTTTTCCCCACGCAATCCAATGTCATCTATCTTATCGCCATCACTTCTGCTTCTTTTGCACATCTTTTCAATCTCCTATCCTTTTTCATCATTCATCTATTCGTCATCTCATCCTCCCAATTCATCTTTTGATGATTTGAATAACTATCCCATCCCTAAGCTTTGTCTAGTCACTATCCTCCAATCCAATCCAACAAGTCTATCTTGTCCCATTGTGTCGGTCCAATCATTTTATCCCCTTATCTAGGGTTATCTCTTCATCTTTTATCTATCATTTGTCTTTGGCCTACTGTCGAACTACGTTGCCCCTGCGCTTTCACGTAGGCAAGGTCGATCATTTGATCCACCCCTGGGGTTCCATCCATCATCGGTCTATATTTGTCCACTTTTCTCCTGGTCTCCATCCTATCTTGGTCATCCATCAAAATCTCCATCATGGTCTATCGTCAGCCTTTTGTTGAACTATGAGGGCTCTGCACTTCCACATAGGCAAGGCTAATCTTTGATTGGCCCCCGAACCCCTAGGTCGCTAGGATGTGTTAGTCTCCTGTCTTGTGTCATGTCTCTTGTGTCACGTCATCAAGCTACACCCTTATCTAGCTAGATCTTAACAAATGAGATTCACTTGTATCATCAAATCCAATCAGTTATGAATATCCTGTGTCATATCAATCTTTTAATTTAGTATCCATCATCGGTCTCAATAGGATGCATCCTTCCTAACAGACCTCATCAATCCCATCCATCCCCTTGATTAATCCTATGGCAAAGGGCATTTGAAATTAATTGTGATCTTTTGATGCTTTTGGTTTTTTTTTATCATTTGAGCTCCCTATCATCACTTGTCATCGTCGCCTTGATCCATCATATCATGGTGTGCTTTGACTAGTCAACATAGGGGTGTATCTTGATCTTTTTTGTCTTCTCAGTTGTCCCACATAGTACCCACCAAGATCCCTGAGGTCTTGTGTTACGTTGGGGCATCCTTGTGTGCTTGTGGTTATCCCAATACCTGGCCCGACCAAGGTCACCATGACTTTGGGGTGTTGGGATAGCCTTCTTGTTTGTTATGTTTGTTTTATGCATTAGACACTAACCGCCTTGGTTCTTCATACCTTGGCGTCTTGTGTCTTATGCTATAGCAAAAATCAGTACTCCGATGATGGAAAATTGCATTTAGATTGCATTCATCCTTCATCACACTCCCCTCCCAAACTTCCATCACATTGCATCATCTTCTTCAACCCCCTTGCATCATCTCATCCATTTCGAGAGCCCACCCGTGTTCTCATGAACCCGCATGTCCTCTCGAGGGGAATCCTTCATCCCTAACTTTCATCTTTACCCCAATCATCTTTCTTCCTAGTCACTTCTTTGAATGACTGGGGCATCTTTTCCAATCTAACCATCTTCTTCTAGGTTCTATGTTTTAATATTCTTTGAAATGATGCTACTTCGTAACACCATCTCAAAGAGGGAAAAAATGTAGACATCTAAATTTGGACACTTAATTTATCCAAATTCATCCCCTTTCCTCTTATTTTCATTAATTAAGTAATACTACTATTATTTAATTAATATCTTTAATTCTGCCAAATCCCTAAGGTATTTAATCAATAATACCTTATCTCTTTAGTCCTCCTTCCATCAAATGAATTAAATAAATATGTCATTTATTTAATTTCCTTTATGTCACATCCTCCATCTTTTATTATTATCTTATCCTAATCCTTCTTCTAATCCCATCATTAGGATGCGCACATGCCTAATCCTTGATTAGGATGTGTCACATCCTCCAACTTTTGCAAGTTGGCCTCTAATCTCCCTTAGTCACTTAACCCTCCTCTAATCCTTCATTACTCTTCCCCATGTGATCTTTGACTTGTCACATCAAGTCACATGTGAAATCTAACTCTCTCATAATCTTCATTAATCAGTCTAATCAAGTACTTGCACAATCCTAATCACTTAATTGAGTCAACCCTCTTAAATGCTTTTCTTTTTTGATAAGGCATCTCCACTTCCCCATGTGAATTTTTAATTCACCTTTTAATCCCCCAATGCATTTAAGGAATTTTAAATTCCTTCCCCTTCCCCATGGAATATTTGAGGAATTTTTAATTCCTCACATGTCCTCTCACACATGGGGACAAGGACCTCCTTTATGAGGAGATCTTGTCCAATCCCAAGGTACTTTGTACCCCTCCATGTCATGTACCATCCTTCCACCTCATGTCCACTTCACCTTTTAGGGCTATCTCACATGCCACATGTCAAGATGTGAGGGTTCATCCACTTGCACTCATCCTCACAACTCCATTTTGCTTGCATCCACTTTCCATCCAAGGAGCATACACATCCAAGATCGAAGGGCCAACCAAAGGATCGACTCAATGCAAGGTATAAAGTTTCATTTCGTTGCTTTGTCTTGCATTGTTTCCAACTTAGGCTAATCTTGAGGTGTAGGTTGTTTTAAGTTGTTTATTTGCACTCTTTCACTTGTTGCTTGCTTTCTAAGCTCACATTCGACCTATCACACTACCCATGGATGTTCTACCAAGATATTCAAATGGGGAAAACTAAGAAGTCCTATATGGTTCAAGATCTATGCCCATACCCGTTTGATCAAAACATCACAATGATACCATTTCCTCTGAATTTTGAGATACCCAAATTTGACAAATACAAGGGACATGGTAATCCAAAACAACATATTAGAGAATTCTATATGGAAGTATCGTATAATGATTCATATCTTATGTGTCTCTTCCCAAGAAGTTTGGGAGGCCAATAGATAGAGTGGTTTCCACACTTACCCCAAGGAATCAAAGCATTTCAAGAGATTGTAGATCAATTTGTAACACACTTCTCCTACAACATTGATGTAGATGTAACCTTGGAGGAACTATATACCCTTTAAAAGAACAAGGGGGAAGCATTTGCATCTTTTTTACAATGATGGAGACATAAGGCAAGCAACTGTAAATGGCCATACTTGAGAGACAACAAGTCAAAATCATTATAGGAAACTTAGACACTGATTTAGCCTTTCAACTAAGAGTATAATGTGTGTCAACATTTGAAGAACTCATATCAAAAGGGCTTAACATTGAGAGGGCCCTCATAGAAAAGGAGCAATAAAGATTTACAAAAACAATAACCAATCATCTAGTTCCAGTGAGAAACCTCGATTTTGGGCCAAATATATAAGAACGTTACTAATGACGATGTGGTGGATGCAAAGGTTGTTATCAAGACACCATCAAACCCACATACACAGCAAAGCACACAAAAAAATATTCAAAATGAAAATCCTTCATGGGGTCCACCACCATGAAAAAATAATGCTCCTCAAAGACAATTCACTCCCTTAGGGGAACCTATTGAAATAATGTTAAAGGAATTGATCCAATCAAAACACATCGAACTTCTTGATTATCACAATTATTCCAAACCAGAAATAAAATCAATTTGGTACAATGACAAGGATTTTTTCCAATACCATTGCATAAAAGGTCATAGAACACAAAATTGTATCAAGCTCAAACATCTCATCTAAGACCTTATTGATCAAGGAGAAGTCAATGTCAATAAAAAATCATGGAATGAAGATTTAGTAATCTATACAAATCCAATTCCTAATCATGGGAAGGAAAAAGATTCTAGAAATACACCAAGCTATAATAACATAAATAATACCTACAATAATGTATTATGACATATGCGTGCTACTCATTCATCACAAGATGAGGAATCAAACATGTATCAAGACACTTTCCTAGTACATAATAAAGATCAATCAACAATGTCTAGCAATGTTTCATATTGAAATGGTATTAATAACGTCTCAGATTGGGATGTAACTACCACATATCACATCTTGATTTGTAATATAGAAGTTCCAACTTGCAACAAGAAACCTCCATCACCTCATATGAGCCCATTAATACTAGCAAAAATTCTTGCATCCATGATACACTATCTACCCAAGAGTCCTAGCAAGAAAACAATCTTGTGTATGTTTCAAATTGACTCAAGATGAAGATCCCATAACTTAAAATAGTTATCATGATCTACATGATATTTTCCAATCTGTAAGTGACAGTTTCTCTAGCATAAGTCAAGATGAAGAGCTCACTTCCCCGAAATATTATCATGACTTGATGAAAATTTTCCAATCCATCCAAGACTTAAAAAATGATGACCATACTCATATACCAACACCTACTTGTGAGATTCTTTCATTTGAGGGACATGTAGATGATCTTCATCCAAAAAAAGAGTCTCTTACTCTCGACATCCCTCCAAATGATGAAGTGATGACAAAATTTCAAAATGACAATTCAGACTTAGATTGTGAAGAAGACTCATGCATTGATTGTGAATCACAAGTATCTATTGAAGAACCATCAGACCCTGTATCTACTACTCCTTGTGAGGATTCCCAATAGAATGTAGAAGAGGTAACATCATGTTTCAAGACAAATCATATTAAGTGGAAATATGTCAGTGAATGCATTATCAGGGAAAAGGATTAGGCCTACATAAACAAGGTATCTTGGAATTAGTATAGATAGTCAAAAACCTTGAGCAACAAGGTATTGGTTATTAAGAAATTGAGGAAATCAATGATATCTCAATAATATTGGGGGTAGCTTTATCTAGTGCAAATATCAACATGGGGAGTACGAAGAATCCTTATGATAAAACTGCAACCAATACTACAACCATTCATATCATGAATTTTCATTCTCACACCTTTACACCCTTGAATGGGGACCAACACAAAGAGGAAAACCTATATCAAAGAAAATAGAAATTCATCGTTGGAGCAAAAGAATTGGAAAATAAAAATGGGCAAAGAAATTTCAAATGGATGCCAAAGAAAAATAAAGAAAATCATCCCTATCAAACTCCATTATTCAAAGAAACTATTGGGAAAAATCAAAGGGGAATTTCATCCATCAAAGATGTCCATCAATACAAAATAAAGCTTCAAGAGAGAAATATAAAGTATATCAAGGAGTTGTTCCTAATCAAATCTCCATATCCGCCCTTCATTGCTCATCATCCCAAGTTTGGAGAATCAAAGATTTCAAACTATCAACCAATCCCTCTACATCTCATATTCCTCATCGCATTCCATGATCCACTTCAACATCCATGATATCTAAATCTCGCATTGACTATATCTTGGTAGCAACACTTTATCATAAGGACTCTAAGCACACTCTATCACAATGTGCACACCTAAGCAAGGTTAACTCTAGAATTGACAAAGAAGACAAGAACATCTAAGGATTACATTCAAGAACTCATTTCTTGGAAAAGAAACTCCTCCAAGTAGGATTTCATTGAAACATCATGAAAAAATCATCTATATTAGCACCACCAAGTGGTTCAACATGATCATAAACCTTCAAAATTCTATAAAATCCAAAAAAATCAAGAAAAACAATAAAGAGAAAAATTGTCCTCTAATGAAAACCACTTCGGTGGCACTTTGGGCAAGTACCATGATGAAAACCTGGTAAACATGCGTCATGAGTAGAATCGAGCATCTGCGGGTGCTATTCTAGGTGGAAGTATCTCATCCCCTCCATAATAAAGCCAACATCCCATCCATTTTATCCATAATAAATCCCTCCATCCAACCCATTTCCATTCATCTTCCAAATTATCTTGATCTTGAAAAAGGTTCAACGTATACTTCAACCTCGTTTTGGTAAAATATTGACATGGGTCTTTGAAATGATGGAAAATGGGGGAGATGGATAGGAGACCTAAAAATGAGGGACCTATGCCAAAAGCAAAATGGGATGTCCACCTAATCACAAATCCATCTTTTTCATGTTCATTAGGAAGAGGGATAGTGCCAAAAATGATTAAGATTGACTTACAACCATCAAGGTGAGTCAACCCTAGGTTTGGACACTATGTTGCCCTAACTTCCTTATAGCAGAAATGACTAAACAACAATTTTGGGAGAAGAAAAAAGTTCATTAACAATAAAAATTATGAGGTCTAACACTTGAAACACAAATTATTATGATAACACTGACTAAAAAAACCATTAACCAACACATCTGAGAAGGTTAGGATGGTATGTACTAGGCTCCAAAAGTGAGTTTTAGGCTCTACTGGGGAACATATTTTCCTAGGGGCGAATGGGTCTCTATACAAGGGTCTGAAAATTCTTTTTGTAGTCCTTGGATCTCGGATATAAGCTTCTAATTCCCCCAGGTTTGACTGTCAGAAAGCCATAAATAAAACTTGTAGGTGATTTTTTGTATATTGACAACTTTGATGACAACTTTGACAACTTTACAAAATTGCATTTTTGATTCAATTTCAATCCTTCTTCACCTATAAACCTACACACACAAAGAGAGGAGAAAAATATTTTTTTTGGTGGATAAGGGTTTTCCTTGGTCAAACGCTAGTATGGTAATTAAATCTTGAAGGAATTGATGAATGAACAAAGCTTTTTACACCTCACCAAATCCTTTAATGGCTTCCCTTAGAGGACTAAAGTCTAACACATCACTCCAAGGATTGAATATTGCATGAAATGTCTTGATTTCTTGATAGATCTTGATGCTTGAATGCTTGCTTGAAACTTAAAACCACTCAAAAAATGCATGAACACACATAAATCTTGACATCATGATAGGATCCTAAAAGCTGCAATAATTGATTGATAAATCTACTCTCCAGTGCTCTTCACATTAATATTTTCCCATGTGAAAGTTTCCTTGATGCTAGATAGATTTTAATTGATAAAAAGACCTTGTATTTATAGGTGTTTCCTTAATTAACCGACAATTAAACACCACAAGCCGATCTTTGCAATTTGAATTTAGATCACTAAAATGCCACCAAAAATATAGTAAAAAATGGGTCCTGAGACTTAAGGGGGACCCACTTGGGTGAATGGGTCCTAGGACCTAAACCTAGGTCACACATTTTCCAAGATGTGTAATTAAGTGTAGGAATTGATTCAATGTGGGTTTTCCTTTCAGAAAACGAAGTTAATTAGGCTTGTGAATGCATAATTGGGCCAATTAAAGGCTTAATTAAGTCCATTAATTAAGGGGATGCAAACACAGTGTGAAAATGTAAAGGAGTACAGTTTTTAACACTTTATTTAGTCCCCACTTTAGTGAGAGTATGAACTTGCACTCAGAATCACACTAAAGGAGACAAATAAGTAAAGAGAGGTCTAATTGTACAATTGTTGGAAAGATAAGATGACAAAGGTCAAGGAGGGTGATCAAGCCCCCAAGATCTAAGATCTCATGGAAAACCAACAAAGGTACAAAGAGACACACATATGCAACAACGACACAAGATGCACAATCATACAATGTCAAAATTAATGCAAAAAGAGAAAGAAAAGGAAGGATGGACTAGCCACGATTGTGTCATTGTCCATAAAATGCATTCAAAAGTGAAAACCTGTTGTTCACTATACGAAAAAAAAAATCACGAGGGCTAGTGAAATTTGGTGTCCACTAGGTGAGCCCCAAGAAAGTCAGAAACACACACTAGGTTGGTATGTACCCACAAAAAGGTGGATGATGGGAAATTCATGCTAGGTCTACAGGATCCCATACATCAACCATACCAAAAGTTATACCTCCTGATAACTTTGATAATGTGCCACACAAATGGTCAAAGGCTAGCAAGATGCATTATTCCAGACACACATGTAAAACAAAAAGGCACCATTGGCAAGCAAGTTGTGTTATGCTTGGTGGCCATGACAATTTTTTAAATGCAATAGGATAGGATAATCAAGTGTGTTTTACTTAATTCATGAAAGGTCTCACCTTGGGGAACATCATGCTTAATGTCACCAAGAGCAGACTACACGAGGAATAAAGGATTTACACCTTAGGGAATGCAAGCCATAGCATTACCACTAAGAGGAATTTCATATGCCAAGAAAGGTCACACTCTTCAAGAACATCAAACCCAATTTCACCACCAAGAAGACACACCACATGAAGTAAGAATACCACACTTTGAAAGAAATATGCAAACAATGAGCAAGGACACTTATGCCCCCACTTTAAAGAAATTGCTAAACACCATGCTGTGAGCAATTACTTTAAAGTAGAAAAATGATAAATAATACATGAGAGCTTTATTCTGAAATTCCTATGCCAAACATATGTTTCTAAGTAGAGCTACATCATGGAAAGGTGGCTGGCCCCCATATGCAATCCTAAGATAACATATAAGGGATCCACAAATTTGGGGTTAATAAATGTCTTTGCTACAGTGATATAATCAATCTTGGAATCATCATCATTCCCAAAATAACTCATGGAAAAACAAGCATAAAGGAGGAGCCTTTTGGGTCAACATGGAAGAGACCTAAATGTCTCAATGCTTTGCATCATCCCAAAAAGGAAAACACAAGACAAGAGAAAAGATAAATGGCTATGATATATTCAAGAATGTAGATACAAATAGAAGAATGCCACGATAGATTCACTTCCTTTGTATCCTTGCACCAATGGAGTGACAAGGGTCGTCCAAAGTAGGATCAAAAACATATAAAGACATGCCAAGCAACATGACATGGGGGGATAGCATTACACACATGCAATCACACATAACATGAAAAGAAAACCAAGAAAACTAGTATGGCACATGCAAGTCAACCCATAGCAATTCATCTGTATCCAAATATTGTTCATCATATGTGGAAGGTGGACAACTATCCAAAGGGACAACAACAAGATCCATACTAGGAGCATCACCAAGTTCAACACGTGGTGAGTCACTCTTTTTCGGAAAATCATCATGGTTGTTATCATATAAGTTCATGAAAGAGGAAAACAATAAATTCATCTCATTATGCACTTCCTCATCAATCTTAGCATTCTCATCATCATCCAAGTTAATCATAACAAGAGGCCAAATGATAATGTCCATTGGAGTTTCATGTTGTTGTGGCAAAGGCGGAGGATCATCATGTATTGGTTGAGTTGTTGTTTGATCTTGGTTTTCTATTTTGTTCTTTTCTTCTAATTGATGAGAAATAACATGACATCTATGCCTATGCTCTTTAGTATTTTTTTTCTTCTTGTACTATTTTCAAGTTGTGAAGGTGTAGGAGCATGTATATCAACCATTGGCTTCTTTTCTTCTTGCAAGGGAGGAACAGAAGGAACCATGGAAGATTGGTCAACCACTTTCTCTTTGGCTTGATAGATTTTTTTGATATTAGGAGGTACAATGGGAATGGTATAGTTATCTCTTGGTATCTTATAAGAAATATGTGAAGCATTTGTCATGGATTTCTCTTGGTTACTTGGAAGGGATTTTGGTTCAATCATGGCTTCATCAAGTATAGGAGACTCAATCATGAGTTGAGGCATGTTGTAAGAGATAATACTGTTATGTGATTTGCCTTGAACTATTTGTAAGATTTGAAAAAGAAGTTCTCACGAATCTTTTTAGGTTCCATGGATTCGAGCCAAAATAAATCCAATGAGAAATTCCCATGGGAAGACACAGGATTAAAGCCACTATGATGCACAATAAAGATGTCATTTCCAAATGGAAACTTAAAGCATTTATGCACTTCCAATGGGACTACATACATGGATCATGGCCATGGATAGCCAAGCTTCACATAGAATTGGTCCGACGATGGGATGATGGAGAATCATACATTCAATTATTTTGGTCCAAATTTTAAAGGAAGAGTGATCAAACATATTGTAGGGAAAGCAAAACCATTAAGTATTTTGATCCATGCTTTTCGTTGTTCATAAGAATCTTAGTAAATTTCATATACAAATAAGAATTCCTTGGTAATAACATTCTCTAAACACATGGGATCAATTAATATCCCATTAGTAGGCTTGTCATTGATTGTTATAGTGATGTAAAGAGGACCATCTGGTCCATGTTTGATTATGTCATTCTATGAGAA
This sequence comes from Sequoia sempervirens, assembly GCA_007258455.2. Classification (NCBI taxonomy): domain Eukaryota; kingdom Viridiplantae; phylum Streptophyta; class Pinopsida; order Cupressales; family Cupressaceae; genus Sequoia; species Sequoia sempervirens. The sequence goes on from VDFB02249561.1 coordinate 10,122, forward strand.
ATAAATGTTCATAGACAAGTTGGTTTGGCCCTTACAAGGTTGAACATCAATGAGGTTAACCATAGTATCTATAGAATCATCCTCATTATCACTCATGTTACATCACATCATTCTTGGTATCATTAGCTTTCACAAAAGAGATGTTATGATTTGGCATGGGATTAGTAAAAATTTGCAAATTTTGGTTGGGTGGGGTAACAAACTTATTTCCTTGATCATTAACACCACCAATTTGGATGTGATTAGAATCTATGAGGTCTTGCACGATGTGTATAAGATGCTTACAATTTTTTGTATCATGTCCATTTTATCAGTGATATTGGCAAAAAGCATTAGCATTATAGTTCAAAGGTAAGGGATTTGTAGGATCAATGGTTTTGATGGGAGGTAAGGTAATTAGGTTCTTAACCAAAAGTTGCAACATGATGGAATGGAGGGTATCAGGTAATGGGGTAAGTTGTTTATTGTGTTCTCTCAATTGATATGGATTTGTTGTTTTTATGGCAGCAACTTGAGACTCAACATGTTTACTTGTTTGAGGTGGGTTTATCTATAAAAAATCTCTAATTTTTTTCTTGAATGGTTGGAAATTGTTATGGGGCACAAACTCAAATTTCTTGGGGCGATTAGAGGGAGTTTTTGTTTCACGATGGCTAACTAAATTATGATAGTCACAAAGGATCATGGACAAATGTGTAAAGGAGGGAAATCTCATCATCCCAAGCTTGTCTTGAATTTTGTTTTGTAAATGTTTAGTGAACATTCTTTGAAGATCGACATCGAGAATCTTAATTTTGATTTGTGAGTAAAGCAATTGGTATCATGTTATAAAATCAATGATCTTTTCATCATTCTTTTGTTTACACTTCATTAAATCGGCTAAGGTCATCTTGGGACCAATGTGTACTTGGAAATTGTTGAGGAAGGCATCAACAAGCTCATTAAATGAAATAATTGAATTATTTAGTAAAGAGAAAAACCATTCCAAGCTTGTATCTTTTAAAGACCTAGGGAAGAGTTTAGCCAAGAGCTTGTCTTCAAAAATGAAGTCACTGCATAAGGTTGTATATATTGAGACATGGTTACCAGGATCTCCTTTTCCACCATATTTCTCAAATATGGGTATCTCTATACCTTGTGGAATTTGTGCTCTCAATATCTCCAAGGATAATCGGTTTTGTTTGACATATTGTGAAGGTTGGCCATTTTGATTTTGGTTCAATGTGGAAATTTATTGTTGGAGGGATGAAATATTTTGTAAACTTTGGTTAAGGACAGATTCATTGGTTGTGTTTTGAGATGAAGGTGAATAAGGTGGATGTGTGTATGTATTTGGAGGATAAGTGAATTTCAAGTTTGTGAGGGGCAATGGGTTAGGAGATATGAGATTTGAGTTTACAAAGCTAAAAGGATTCCCACTAGAAATAACTAAAGTTGTATTGACATTGCTAGCGGGTTGCCTTGTTGTAGTAATAGTTGGATGAGTGTATGTAGGAATAGAGGCCACAATTGTAGGAGGAATTTTATTTCCACCTTGACTTTGAGTGTACCCCAAAGTTTGAGCATAACTAACCATTGTAGGAACATGGTTGTCAATTATATGGGCTAGGCTACACATAATTTCTATTCCTTGTTCATTATCAAGCATTTTCCTCATGTTATCTATGAAAGGAATTGTAGTACCATCAATGTATTCAACACTCACAAAGTTTTACAATTTTTCTAAGGCTTCATCAATTTGTTTTATCTTCTCTTGAGGGACATTAGCAACCATTTTGTCAACATCAGTTACATTGGTTGTTGGTAGAGTAGTCATGGGAAATGTTGTATCAAAACCATGGTCCATAATGGGTTGACTAGTGTCAACACTATAAGTGAAAGAGTTAGAAAACTCAAGATCCATAGTGGATGTACTAGCGTGGGATGGCATGAGTCTCAAACTATGTCTCACTAAGTTACTATCAATAAGATACCAGATTGTGAAGCTCATACAAGTTTCACCAAACCAAAGTGCACCCAAAATGGAGAAAAAGTACTATGCAAATGTAATGAACACCCAAAAGTATGAATCACAATGCAAGTATGTAAATTTTTCTTACAATTTTCAAATTTCAAACAAGATAATTTACTGATTATGCTATGCAAAAAACTGAAAATGATGTCTTTTTATTGCCATTTTTTATTTCAAATAATGCACTTAATTTGACCAATTGAACTTAATGCAAGAAAGTACAAAAAACATTATTTTCTAAAACTGAAACACAAACCTAACAATAGAATGAAATGAAGCAAACAGAGACAAAATGATGCCTAGAAATTTGAAAAAAGCATGAATGGGTCTTTGTACAAGGGTTGGAAAAATTAAAGTTTGTGTTTCTGATTTGATGTTTGAGTTCTCTATTTCAGGTTGTAGATTCTAAATTTTGTGACAATTTTTTCTAGTTTTAGGTGTCTTAATGCAAATGTAAATAGTGAAAAAAGTGAGAAAAGTGACAACTTTTGGAATGCAATTTTGAACTAAATTTGAATCTAAATGATTGAAATACACACTTGATGCAACTACAATGCAAGATGTATGTAAAATTAATGTATTTTTTAATTTTTTGTGAATTTAAGTGATGCAAACACGAAAAATTAAACCCTAAATGCAATGCAAAGCACACTAACGTAAAACACACTAATGTAAAACTAGATCGAGGGTTTTGAATGTCCAAATCATAAATTAAGATGTACAAGGTTAGGTTCACCAAAATGAAACATAGAAAAAGGTAAGTGGGTGATCAATATGAAATGATTAAAAGGATGTATGATACATCTACACTTTCTCTATTTTCATTACGAAAAAAGATCCCCAAAGGTAGGATTGACTTGCAATCCCTTAGGCGAGTCAACTCTATTGGAAGATCTGTTGTTTTCCTTATGACAAAAAATGGTAAAATATGACTGAAATGCACTTTGGGGAGATAAACTAAAAATGATTAATGAGATCAATTATTCAATATAAAACTTGAAATGCATATTGAAAGAATAATACTAACAGAAACAACAATTTACAAGTAGATTTGGGGGTTGCAGGGTGATATCTAGTACTAACCCAAAAAAGCTTGTCCTGAAAAACTGTAGGACACTTTCACCGAAACTGGACACTTGGGCCACTAGGTGAATGAGTCCTTGTAGGGAGTTTTTGTTCAAATTTTGGGGTCCTCTGGAGATAGATGTGAGATGTTGTTTACCCCATATTTCATTGTCAAAAATCCGAAAATTAATTCAAGATCTGAGTTTCTGTATCTTGACAACTTTGATGACAACTTTGACAACTTTGCAAAATTGCACTTTTGATCCAATTTCAATCCTTCTTCACCTATAAACTTGCACACACAAAGAGAGGAGAATTTTTTTTTTTTTTGTGGATAAGGGTTTTCCTTGGTCAAACCCTAGTTTGATAATTAAACCTTGATAATGAAATAATGATAAAAATGGAGGAATTGATGAATAAATAGAGCTTGTTACACCTCACCAAATCCTTTAATGGTTGCTCTTAGAGGACTGAAGTCTAACACATCACTCCAAGGATTGGATCTTGCATAAAATGGCTTGATTGCTTGAATGCTTGCTTAAAATTTGAAACCTACATAACAATGTTAGCTCGAAAACATGCATGAACACACATAAATCTTGATATCATGATAGGATCTTGAATGCTGCAATAATTGACTGATAAATCTTCTCTCCAATGGTCTTGAAAATAATCTTTGCTCATGTGAAATTTTCGTTAATTCTAGATAGATTTTAATTGATAAAATACCTTGTATTTATAGGTGTTTCCTTAATTACCCAACAATTAAACACCACAAGGCGACCTTTTCAATTTGAATTTAGATAATTAAAATTCCACCAAAAACATATTAAAAAATGGGTCTCGAGACTTAAGTGGGACCCAATTTCCCTTGGGTGAATGGATCCTAGGCCCTAAACCTAGAACAACATTTTCCAACATGTCTAATTAAGTGTAGGCATTGATTAAATGTGGGTTTCCCTTTCGAAAAAAAAATAATTAGGCTTGGGAATGCATAATTGGGCTAATTAAAGGCTTAATTAAGTCCATTAATTAAGGGGATACAAACACAGTGTGAAAATGTAAAGGAGTACATTTTTTGACACTACAATCATTATCATTGATACTACCCATTCCAACATCATCTTTAATACATGAAGCATTATCCAAAAGATCATTCTCTAACTAAACAGGTTTTCCTATTGCAAGATAATCCTTGTTATCCTTCAAATATCGATCCATCCATCCATCCATGCATTCACACATATCATTCCAAACATTTCTAGACACTGAGGACAGGTACTTGATCTTGCTTTTGAATGATTCTTGATCCATGTCCTATATCTCACAAACATGACATCAACATCATGATCTATGTATCATTCTCAAAAATCCAAAAACATTTAAAATATCTCAAAAATTCAAAAACATCAAAATCATTTTCAAAATCCAAAAACATCCAAAACATTTTCAAAATCTAAAAACATCCAAAAACTCAAAACATTTGGAAAAATTGAAAATTCAAAACATTTAGAAAACTTTGAAAAACCCAAAACAACCTCAAATATGTCAAAAACTCTAGACATTCAAATAACCTCAAAATAACAAAAACAACCTCAAAACATTTAGAAAACTTTGAAAAACCCAAAACAACCTCAAATATGTCGAAAACTCTAGACATTCAAATAACCTAAAAATAACAAAAACAACCTAAAAACATTTCAAAAATTCAAAAACATTGAAATATTCTTAAGAAAATTCACCCATCCCATCTCCCAGTCACTCGCAATAAACTTTCACCCATAATAAATTGATTGTCACCTTGAACCTTTGGCAACACAAATGGAAACAAGTATAACAATTATTGAAACACAAAACTGTTAAACATAGAAGTCTTAAGTCTTGATCATTATCAAACATGTCAGTCAACATCATATCAGTAGCCTATAAAACATCAACCAATTAACATCCAAACATGTCTTACGGATATATCTTTCCTACAATAGACATCATCTGATATCATCTAAAACACCACTATTTGGAAAAAGATATGAATAACATTAACATTTTAATCATTTTGAACTTTTCTTTTGATTTATCTTATTGGCCCATTCTAATGATCTCTTTATGATATCTACAAAACAATTTAGATATAAAGGAATGGGGCATTGATCATTGCTTTTGTTTACTATGCTTGTTGGATATTCTTGTAATATAACCTTGGCGAATACTTGTCTTGCATGAGCAAGAGTGGTCTCAAGTAAAATAATGGCTAGGGCATATCAGGTTCTTTATACCTTTTGTGTATTAGTATCCTTACTTTGATGGCTTCATTCTTTCACATGCTCAAACAACGTTTTCATATATTAGGTATGGACAAGGATACTCCTATCTGGTTGCAGAGTTAAAGTCCATGCTTTAGATACAACGTTATCCTATTTTTCAATACCTTGGTGCATCATGTCTATTTTCTATATAAAAAATAAGGATTGCTATGATGAAATTAAGCCTAATCCAAGGAGCAAAAGCAATGTCATCTATCCTATCTCATCACATATACAATTAAATCTCAAATAATCATAGGTTTGTTGGAATACTGAATCAATCTCAATACAATGCTAATCTATTCTATCATTTCCATTCTAATCATTCTTCTACTTCTATCATCTTTATTATCATTCTTATTCTTCTACCCATACCAATATTTATATCCAAGTATCAAATATTTGTGTGATATACATAAAAAATATACATGAGGCTACCCATGGCCAATGAATGTCTATACATCATAAAATTTATCTACATTGAGCATCTGATCTTTGTAAGATTTATCTTCTCGTCCTCTTTGCAACTGAACTATTCCCATAGCTTTGTCGTGAGCTCGACCCAAAAATTAGTTTTTTCTGCCCAATCTCTCGAGGGGGTAGCACACCAACATTCCTTTATCCACTGGGGCATATTGGGGCATAAAAAAAAGTCAGAATTTTTTAAAATTTTTGATCTTAGTAGTATCAGTTATTTGAAGCAACGCAATAGGTACCTCACTTCAAAGAGGGGGAAAATGTAGACACCTAAAAATTTCCTAATCATATCACACATCGATATTTTGATTATTAACACCATTTCTTTCCTAATTCACCTATTTCATCTATTTAATTAAATAATGTTAATTGTTTAATTAAATTCACTATTTTCTCCTATTAGTCAAATAATTTTATTTGATTAATTTACCACTTTCACACTAATTTTCTTCACTTTTTATTAAATAATGTCAAATTATTTAATTAAATGTCATAATTTCCTCTTTGATTAAATAATTCTTAAATTTTTTAATTAAAGTCTCTAATTTCCTCCACTTCCACAGTTAAATAATTTCTAAATTGTTTAATTGGTTAATTTTCTCCAATCATTTAAAAAATATTCTCATGGAATATTCCTTAAATTCAAATTCAAATTTCTCCCTACACATGGAAATATCTCCACATGCTTCCTAAAATCAAGGGATTTGTTATTGTCTCAAACATTTTGGACCTTTGATTAAAATCCTTGATCCATTTCATTATGCATTATCAACCCTTGATTTGATCTTTGATCCATGTCCTCATCTCTTATCCAATTTCATCCATTGATTAGCTAATTCAATCTCAACCATTCATTCATTCCAAAAATCTATAAATTGTCTTCATTTTACATGAATTCTCATTCACAAGAATTTGAGTAACCTTACTCTACCCAATTTCATACTTAAACTATTGAGTATTTATGAATCAACATCAACCATTATCAATTCATCAAGATTTTGCATCAAATCAACTATGGATAAGCCAATTGGAGTAATCTACACCATACCTTCACTCAATTGCACTCAATCCACAATGGGATTGCACTGGTTTGCATCGTAGATAGTTTCATTTAGCTTCATTTCACGTCTAATTTCTTTGGAATGAATATTTCTTATGTTGTAGATTAAATCTCATTGATTATGGATTTTAATTGATCATTTCATCTAGTTATTGTTTCAATTCTTTAGTACTTGATCAATTAGATTAACCATGTACACACATAGTATAATATATATATTAAATAATATGTAACATATAGAACATCTAATATATTATTTAATATCTTAGATAATAATATTATAGATATTATATTTTAATTTTTAATAATATTAATTTTTAATAATTTAATATATTTTTAATATATTATGTTAGGGTGATCCCACAATATTGATTTACAATTCCCTTCACGAAGCAAAATTGTTAAAACGCTCACAAGAAAAAAAATCGGGTTTTTAGGGGTTCACTCAAAGGTGGGGTTCAAGCGAACCCAACCCAAAAAGGGGAGGCTCGAACCCCCCCATTTGAGTGAACCCCATTTGACGAGTTTTTTTAAAAGGAAATCAATGGGAAACAGTAGAAAAAGGGGGGTTCAAGCAAAGCCCCTTCGCTCGAAGGGGTCCAAGGGATTCGCTAGAAGGCGAATTCGCTCGAAGCCCCCCTTTTTCCCTTCTCCCTCTCCTTTAGCAATTTTCTGCAAAATTTTGCCTTTGCGAGCTTGGGTTGAAGATGAAAATGGAATCAACTTCACAGAACCAACTAGATGATGGAAATCCTCAGAATGAGCTATCCATCAAATATAATTTTAATATATTTTTGTTTTATTATGTATTTCTTTTAGTTTAATTAAACATAGGTTTTTCACCAAAAATAAAGCTCTTTGTTCTGCACATGTGGAAAAATAGCAGATTATAAAAATAAAAATTGAAAAATATCTATGCACTTGATATTGATGTCCTTGATCCAATAAAAAAAATGAATTTCGATACATACAAAAAGAAATTATGTGTTAGCAAGTAAACCTATGTCTAAATTGTAACTAGTTTGACTTCAAAACTTAATTAAGAAAAAAAAATCAATAGAACACTATGAAACCAATTGTGTGCACTAGATATCATAGTTACGAATCTAAATTTGAAAAAAATAGAAATTTATCCTTCATAGAAAAAAAGTTGTGTTAGCAAGTACACATCACTCTTTAAAAATGATGTTTACTGTTAAAAACTAGTTTTCGAAGGAGATGGAAAAAGAAATGCAATTTGATTCCAATTATTGAAAATATATATTTTGAATCTACACACAAAATGTGACAAATCACTAGTTTGCATCACCTTCAAATTCCTCATGGTTTAGCAATTATAGGTGTCTAAAATTGAAGATTTAGATTAAAAAAACTCAGTTCAACATCAAGTTTGGGAAAAAAGTGTAAACCACTATTGTGGGATCACCCATTATTATATTATTTTTAATATATATTATATTAATTTAACATCTAATATATTGACCTGGATGGCTTAAGCTTAACTTTGATGGTTCAGCCAAACCTAACCCGGGTTGGGCAAGTGGGGGTGGGGTCATTCATAATCACAAAGGTAATTTAATTTTGGCTTATGCAATGAACCTGGGGGTACAATCCTCCAACTTTGTTGAGGTAGTGGTGGCTTTTCATGGCATCCAAATTGCCACATAAGTTGGGCTTTCCAATTTTGTCATCAAGGGAGACTCCAAAAATACTATCCTCATGTTGATGGGGAAGGCTAATCCTTGTTGGACACTTCGGGACCCTGTGTCATCTACTTCTAATCTAATGATTTCCCTTGGAAATAGCAAGGCTTTTCACGTGTTTAAAAGTGGCAATAAAGTCACCGACATTTTTGCTAACATTAACGCCTTCACACTAAATTTAGTAATATGGGATAATATTTTTTATATCCCTAGGCATGCATGTGAATTAATGAATCATGATACCAAAGTACTAACAAATCAAAATCGAGTTGGATCCACTATTAGCTCTCTTTGATATTTACCACGATTTTCACTTATGGAAAAATAATCCCTTTAAGAAATCTTTTCATAAACTCATTTACATGTTGCTTTGGTATTTGTATTCACATTTCTACAGATTATATTTCCTTGCTCTGAATTTTATGAATTCTGCCATGGGAGGTGAACTGGTTTAGGAAGAACCTACTAATTGCAAGATGTGGAAACAAGACAAGGAAGTTTGTCCCATCATTCAATGGGCCAAGTTGGCCTCATATGTGGAAGGCATGCTAGGGCATGACCCCAAGCTCTATGTGGCATTTGCTACTTCCTGCATAGATGGCATTGTCTCTATTAGTGGGTAATCCTTCATGGTGACTACTGAGATTATTATAGAGGTGACGAGGCTTTTGTTGGAGGGGGTTTGAATTCCCCATAAGCCCAAGGCTAGTTATTAGAAATACATGGACCACTTTTTGAAAGAGGGTGAAAAAGTGAACAAACTCCAAAATAGCTTCAATCAAGTTGACCTTCCCAGTGCTTGGAGTAAGGTTGCAGAAGTCCTGATGAGGTATGTTACACTCGAGGGCCAGTTTTGTTGCTTTGATGCTCATTTTTTTTCCAATGCTTAACCATCTTCATTATATTATAAAGATAAAATTTCCGTTTTGGATTTTTTCCTCTCTCAAACAATCTATTAAGAACATCCAGGGTAAAAGCAAGAATTTACCCATTCACCAGGGTTTTATCTTTCATCTTTGTCAGTACCAGGCCACTTTGTTACCCTCCCCTACCACTGTTAAAAAGAACACCTTTTCCATTTGTGACCCCACTGTAGACCTCATTCCCTCTATTACCCTAGACGAAACCCCTCCCACTACTTTTCATTTCACCCGTTCCCGTGGTAAAATCCCTACTAATGAGGAAACCCCTCCTAACCCCATTAAAGTTTCTACCCTATTCGATCCCACTCCTATTTATACTTCTGAGTTTGGTGAGTTGGAAAATTTGGATGACGAGTCATGGAATCCCACCCCTACCAATTCCCCACACACTCCCCTGCTTGTGCAAAGTTTTTTGATGTCCCCAACACCCCCCTATTACTAACCCTAGCCATCAAAATTCCCCTAATTTTTACATCAATTTGGAGGGGACTCATGCCTATCCCAGGGTGGGTTTTGACATTCGTGCTCCTGGAAACCCCCTTTGCAATAAAATTAATGAATTTTAAAAGACAGTTAATATCCAAAATTGTTGAAAAATGGAGGTAATTATGTAGCTTAATACTTGTAAAACTATGAGATTGTAGATCTAATTAATTTTTCTTTGTTACAAATTCTTTGTGTATGATTATCTATGTAGATCAATTTTACCAATTGTAGAAACATACAAAAGATTGTAGAAGAATGAGACAAGAAGATAGAAATGACACAACATATACGTGGAGAAACCCTTTCGGGAAAAAACTCCACCACCAGAATCAATAGTGCTTGTATTATTTAACCTTAGAATAAGATTACAATAATTCTATATCAATCCTTGCTAGATATGATTCTTTTTCCTTCAACAATTCTTCTTCACAACCTGCAATAAACTTTGATATAACTCTCTTCAACTTGCTGCAATTAATAGACAATAATGAGCCTTGAAAACTCCAAAGAGTTTTCAATTACAAAGAACAAAGCTTATCTCACAAAACCTATGCCTATTCTTTTCAAGTAGAGTTCTTCCGTGAAAAATAATGTCAAACCAATTTCTTCATCAATTTGGGTGTCCCAAACTGAAGTCCTAACTAAACGTTGATTACGAAGATATCTTGTAAGCTTCTCCAAAAATTTGGTTCCCAAGAATGGGCCCACTTAACTCAACCTTATAAAATATCTTCTCATGCAAAAGCATTAACTCCAAGATGCCAACTTGGGTGCCCAAGGTGGGTCCAATTCAATCTTTTTTAACTGAAACATATCTCTCCACCATTCATGCAAATATCATGTATGATTGATCATCCCTTGTTAACTGAAATTAGTCACCTGTTATCTATTAATACAACTCAAGTCATTAGCATGCAATTCAAGTCAACTAAAGTCAACTAACATGCAACTGAAGATAATTGAACCATAACTGAACTAAACTGAATTGAACTCCATGCATGTAAACATCAATCCCTAACTTCTAGGATCTTTACATGCATTACTAAAGTGTTATCTTTTCTCCAAAAAGTTACTGAACTCAAGGTGGGTTCCACCTTCCATGTGGGCACCCCATGTGCTCTTATTTTGTAGGAGCTCTTCTTGGGAATCCCCACATGTTCCTATCATTTAAAAACAATTACAAATGTCAATTTACATGTTTATTTCATTCAAATTTAATCTCTTTCTAATCGTAGTGTTGGGGAACACTTTCCAAGGATTTAGGAGATACATGAAATAATGTTTAGGATTGCAATTAAATGGCATCCTATTCCCAAAATTCTCCCACTTGACATTATACATTGCAATTATTCTACACAAGGAATCATTATTATAAATCAAGTACAGGACTCAAGGCCAATAGCCTTCCTGCACCAAGAGAACTTATTTGTAGGAACTGGTTTCGTAAGATAATCTGCAATATTGATCAAAGTGTCAACTTTCTCAATCAATACCTTCCCACTCTCAACCATTTCTCGCAAAAAGTGATACTAAACATCAACATGCTTAGTACGAGCATGATACATAGGATTTTTGGCTAAAAAAATAGCACTATGACTATCACATTCAAGTTTAATTTTCTTGCAATTAAAACAAATACCTTTCCCAAGTCTCTATAACCAAACTACCTCTTTAGAGGCATGTGTAGTAACCATGTACTCTGCCTTTGTGGTGGAAAAAGCAACTGTGAGTTGCCTCTTACTCATCCAACTAACCACAGATCCAAAAAAAGTAAACACATAGCCACTTGTCGACCTCCGACTGTCCAGGTCTCCTGCCCAATATGAATCAACAAAACCCTATATGTCCAATTATATGTGCATAATATCAATATCATTAGCACCATGATAAACCAAACAGTAATCAGAAGTACCTCATAAATATCTAAACACCCTCTTAACATAAGTCCAATGTTCTTTACCAGGGTTAGGCATAAACCTACTTAGAACTCCCACTGCTTGGGAAATATTTGGTCTCATATAGACCATTGCATACATTAAACTACCAACTACACTAGCATACGAAATATTAAACATTTCCTCATAATCAAAATCAGATTTAGGACTTATGTCTAAACTTAACTTTGTGCCAATTGGTAAAGGAATATTAATTGGTTTACTTTCCTACATGTTAAACTATTTCAAAATAGTATCAACATAGTTTCTTTGACTTAAGAAAATCTTTCTATTACCTCTATCTCTATTGATCTCCATACCAAGGATATATTTTGCAACCCCTAGATCTTTCATCTCAAATGTGCTAGAGAGTTGTGCTTTCAATTTTTTGATCATTACCTTGCTGTTACCAATAAACAACATGTCATCAACATACAAGATAATAATTAAAATTTGATCATCAATAACTTTTATGTAAACACAATGATCTTCCTCACTCCTAACATAACCAATTTTCAATGCAAAAGCATCAAACTTCTATTACCACATTCTTGGTGACTGTTTCAATCCATATAAAGATCTCTTTAACCTGCAAACCAATTCCTCTTTTCCTTTTACAACAAAACCATCAGGTTGCCTCATAAATCTCCTCATCAAGATTCCCAAGCAAAAAATCAATTTTCACATCCATTTTCTCTATCTCAAAATCATAAGCAGCAGCAATAGATAAAAATAATCTAATAGAAGTTAATTTAGCAACAAGAGAGAAGATTTCATTAAAGTCAACCCCCTCTCTCTGGGAGTATCCCTTGGCTACTAATCTAGCCTTGTACCTTTTGAGATTATCGTCTGCTCCAATTTTCTTTTTAAAGATCCATTTACAACCAATGGCCTTTCTTCCTTTGGGAAATCTCTCAAAATCCCATGTGTCACAAGTATATAAGGATTCCATTTCCTCATGCATAGCTTGTGACCAAAGCTTGTTCTCATCTGAAGACAAAGCTTCCTTGTAAGATCTAGGCTCATCATTAATACTCATCAAAGCAAATATACAACAGAAATTAGGTGGGCTATACCTATCAACATGATTTTGTTGTCTTGTGGATCTCCTCAAAGGGGTTTCTTCTTGTTCCTCAATATGCTCATCATTTGTATCTATCTCAGAAGAACTTTGTGAACTCTCCTCATCCAATCCATCCAATTGTTCTTCAACATGTGCATCTTCATGCTTCTTAGTATTTATCTCAAAATGCACTATTCAAGAAGTATCATTCTCCTTTGGTTGTTCTTCTCCCGAATAAGTTATAAATTCCCTAAAAATAACATCTCTAGATAAAGAATTTTTTGGGTTAGAGGATTCTAAAGCTTGTAACCTTTTACATTTTCACCTTGAACCTATGAATATGCATTTTTGTGCTTTTGGATCCAACTTAGATTTCTTTTCGTTAGGCACATGAACAAAAACCTCACAACCAAAGATCCTTAAATGTGCAACACTAGGTTTCCTACCAAACCACATTTCATAAGGAGTTTTATCTTCAATAGATGAACTAGGAGATCTATTGATTAAATAACAAGAAGTACTTATAGCCTTGGCCCAAAGGCACCTATCTAGCTTAGCACTACTTAACATACTTCTAGCTCTTTCCATTAAGGTTCGGCTCATCCTTTCTGCTACTCCATTTTGTTGAGGTGTATATGGAGTAGTTTTCTGTCTCACAATTCCTGCATGCTTACAATAATCGTCAAATTCCCTAGAACAATATTCACCACCATTATCTGATCTCAACACTTTTATCTTATGATCTAATTGTTTCTCAACCAAAGCCTTAAATTCCTTAAACTTATTAAACACATTAGATTTTTTATGCATAAAATAGATCCAAGTGTATCTTGAGACATCATCAATAAATGTGACATAATATCTAGATTTTCCAATAGAGTCAATATCCATAGTGCCCATTACATCTGAATGAATAATCTCTAATAATCTTTTAGCTTTATTTGTTCCACTAGGAAATGAAGATCTAGATTGCTTTCCAAACACACAATGCTCACAAAAATCATTTTTTCCAATATTATAATCAAGAATACCATCAACCAATTTCTTATTAAGAATGGTCCTAAGACCTTTTTCACCAATGTGGCCCAATCTATGGTGCCACAACATACATGTATTTTCAGCTTCAGTTACATTGGTTGATTTATTCAAATTGGAGGTATTAAGCTTAATCAAAGTCCCAATCCAAGATCCTTTAGCAACCACCATATTCCCTTTCACCAATCTACAACCACCTTTGTCAAATGTCACATGCATTCTAGAATCATTGAACCTAGATACAAAAAGTAGATTTATAGCAAGTCTTGGAATATGTAAAACATCATTAAGGGTCTTAACCCTTCCATCATTGAAACACAACTTTACCTCTCCTTTTCCCACAACCTTTGTTGTGCTATTATCTCCAAAGAAGGCATTCCCTCCATCATATGCAGTATACTTAGTGAACAACTCCTTGTTAGGAGTCATATGATAGGAGCAACCTGCATCAATAAGCCAAGAGTTATCAACAACAGTATTAGAAGAAATGACTAATGTATCATTACTATCATCTGAGGATTTCTCTGTAGAAGCATCAAAACTCTTTTTATTTCTCTTACAATCCTTCTTTACATGTCTAGGTTTCCCATAATTCTAGCACTTTACCTTGCTCTTACCAGGGGTTTTATACCATCCTTTTGAAGTACCTTTCCTTTCTTGTCTGCCTTAGATTCCTTTTCCTTAGGCCTACCTCTTACAAATAAGGCATCTTGGGATCCCATTTTAGACTTCCTCCTCATCTCCTCTGATAGGAGATTAGGAATTATATTGTCCATCTTAGGATCTGCACCACTACCACTGATAGCAACAATTAAATTTTCTCAAGATTCTGGTAAAGAACAAAGTAACAAAATGCATTTATCTTCATCTTCTAGATTTACATCTAAGATGCTAACTGACTTAGAATCAAATTAAAAGCATTTAAATGATGTGCAACAAAATCACCATCTTTCATCTTTAAAGAATACAACTGTCTTTTTAGATACAACTTATTAGTAAGACTTTTGGTTTGATAAATATCGCCTATTCTCTTCCACAATTTATATGTAGTAGTTTCATCTGAAGCATTCAAGAGAACAACATCAGCAAGACATAATCGTATGGTCCCTCTTGCCTTCTTATCAAGCTTAGCCGAATCCTCATCTGACATCATTGTAGGTGACTTTGTCTCATTACAAACAACTAATCACCGGACTCTTCAAGGAGATCCTCCATTTTAGTTTCCACATCTCATAACTAGATCCATTGAATCTTCTAATATCTTAAATGAGAATTATAACTCATGTAACCATTAATTCTTTTTACAAAATAAAATAATACACTATGAAAGCTCCTATTACAAAACAAAAACCTTCAAACTTTAGGCAAGCATCCCAAACTCTACCTAACCGTTAACTCGATACCAAATGTTGAAAATGGAGGTAATTATGTAGCTTAATACTTGTAAAACTATGAGATTATAGATCTAATTAAGTGTTATTTGTTACAATTTATTTTTGTATGATTATCTATTTAGATTCATTTTACCAATTGTAGAAGTAGACAGAAGATTGTACAAGAACTGCATAAGAAGATATCTATGGACATGAATATATATGCGGAGAAACCCTTCGAAAAAAACTCACCCTACCGTATTCACAGTGCCTTGTATTATTTAACCTCTAGAATAAGATTTCATAATAATTTTGCATCAATCCTTACCATATGCTTCTTTTCATTCAACAATTCTTCTTCACAACCCCTGAATAAACTCGAGCAAAACTCTTCAACTTGCTACAATTAATAGACAATAATGAGCCTTGTAAACTCCAAAGAGTTTACAATTACAAAGCACAAAGATTATCTCACAAAACCTATGCCTACTCTTTGCAAGTAGAGTTATTTCATGAAAAACATTGTCAAACCAAGTCCTTTATCAATTTGGGCATGCAAAACTAAAGTCCTAACTCAATGTTGATTACTTAACATATCTTTGTGTTTTCCTCAAATTTGGCAATCTAAAGAAGGCCCACTTAACTCAGCCTTATAAAATATCTTCTCATGCAAAAGTGTTAACCTTAAGATGCTAACTTTAAGCCTGCTGTAAATCCAAGTCAATCTTTGTTAACTAAAACATATCTCTCCACCATTCATGCAAATATCATGTATGATCAGATCATCCCCTATTAACTGAAATTAGTCACCTGATATCTATCATGCAACTCAAGTCATTAGCATGCAATTCAAGTCAACTGAAGTCAACTAACATGCAACTCAAACTAACTACATGCAACTGAAGATAACTGAACCATAACTGAACTAAACTGAATTGAACTCCATGCATGTAAACATCAATCCCTAACTTCTAGGATCTTTACATGCATTACTGAAGTGTTATCTTTTCTCCAAACGGTTAATTGAACTCAAGGTGGGTTCCACCTTCCATGTTGGTGCCCCATGTGCTCCTATTTTGTAGGAGCTCTTCTTGGGCGTCCCCACATGTTCGTATCATTTAGAAATAATTACAAATGTCAATTTACATGTTCATTTCATTTGAATTTAATCTCTTTCTAATCCTAGTGTTGGGGAACACTTTCCAAGGATTTAGCAGATACATGAAATAATGTTTAGGATTGCAATTAAATGGCATCCTATTCCTAGCAAAAATGACATTCTTAAGTGGCTCCTAGTCCAGTTGGTCATTGCCAAAGAGAGAGTCTAGACTCTTGAAAATAAGGTGTTGTAGTAGTAGGTTCTGTGACCAAGGGAGGTGGAGGAAAAAGGCCATAGCTAGAAGAGATGAGAGCCATCGTTGGCATAGAGGAGGACAAGAAGAATTTACAAATGGAGATTGATGCCATACACAAGAACCAACAAAAAACCACACAGTGCCTCTAGGACATAACTAATTACAGAAAGGAAACCGTGAAGAACACTACCCTCACCATTTAGATCTTTCAGCAAGAGATTAGGAAGGGCTAGGGGAAATAGGTGGCTAAGGAAGTGCATGATGATAGTCACAAGCAAAAGAAAGGAAAGGCGGTGGACAACTCGACTCTGGATGCCATAGTGGATACTCAAGCCATACAGAAAGGCCCTCTATCTTTTGAGAAGAATCTCCACTTCTTGGCTTAGGAGTGGAAGGAAATCAGTGGTCTCAAGTTGTTGGGAGACCTGTACACGTTCTCTAGTCCCGTGCTAGTCTTTTTTGTGATGTTTCTATTTATTTTTACTGGTCAAACTGTTTAAGTTTTAGTTTTTGCTTTAGTTTGTTAGGCATTTCACTTCTCATGAGCCCCTCGTTTACCTTAATGACTATTTTATAATGGGTATTGGCCTTCTCCTCTTAATCTAATCAAAACATCTAATAGACTGAATTAATTTTGTGATAAGATACAAGATTATCATGGTTTTTTACTTATATTTATAATAAATTTATTTACTTTTTTCATTAAAAATAAATAATAATAAAATTGTTGTTCAAAGAATTCATATGTTTTGTATAAAATAAAAATATAATAATGAAGAAGTAGATGACTTTTACTTTTGCTTAATTTTTATTATTTAATTATATTTTTAAAATTTTAATGTAAAATATCATTAAATTCATTTTCAAAATTTTAAAAAATTAAAAATATAATAATTAGTAATTAAGAGTTTTTAAAAATATAATAATAATTAATATAAAATTTAAACTATATATATGAATTTTTTAATTACTATTTAATATTTTTTGAATCAAATATCAAATTTTAAACTAATCTAGTTGAAACAAAATCAATCTTTCAATTAAATAAATATTTAATTTAATACATTTAAGGTATTCTAATTATTTGTTTATTTAGATGCAAATAATGTGTTTAGTTTTATATATGATGAATCTTAATTTATTTATCTAGATTAATGTGTGTTTTATTTATGTATTTATTTAATTTGGATATATAAATTATGAAGGTGTAAGTAATCTCTCACCATGAGATATTTATGATAGTTCTTTTTCTAGTGGAATCACTTTGACATCTTCATTAGACCTACTAGCTAATATAAAGAATAAAAGAAATATGTATAGAACAATAAATTGCAATGTCTTAACCACTTTATTATAAAATTTTAAAGATTTTGCAAGAAAATTTAAAATTTGAAAATAGTTTGAGCTAGATATTATTCTTCGCATTGCACTCTAGAATGAAGTATGAAATCGTCATAAGAGAGCAGGGTGTAGTGATGGATTTTAATTTTATGCTTCACATTCAATTCTAATGAATATCATAGCATCTACTACAGTAGAGAATGCATTTTTCATAACACGATTTTGCATTTTCTATAAGCAATAGTTGTCACCACAATCAATACTTTGTTCTTGTTAAAGACCATATACATAAAATGCAAGCACTTTGTTCTTCTTTTTAAAGACCATATACATGAAATGCAAGTACTTTGTTCTTCTCGTTAAAGACCATATACGTGAAATGAAGTACTTTGTTGTTCTTGTTCAAAACCACACACATATATTTGAAATGCAAGTAATTTTTGAAACTAATTGATTCACCAACCCTAATAATGGATCAAGATGTTGGGCCATTTCCAACAATAGAGTAAACAAACACATTAGTAGAGAGGGACATAGTAGTTGAAGGGGCAAGGTTAGAACTGTTGGAGAATTCCAAGATCAAGAGCATGAAATAAACTTCCACAAGTGAACAAAATGAGCACAATAATATGTCTAACAATATAAAAATGAAGAGTGTGTAAATACAATGATCAAGCCTTGCATATATAGGAAAGGATGAGGAGGTGAGAAGGTAGGAGTGAAACTGTGGCTACCCCTCCAAAGATGGGACACTTGTGAGCTCACTTGACAAGTGGGTGAGCAAGTGGCAAGTGTACATGCAATAGGTGTCTCAAGTCAAGAGGACTCATGAGGATAGATGTCTCAATGCTATGAAGTGAGACAAAAAGAAAAAAGAAACCTAAGTAAACTTAAGCTAGGTGTGAATAGGTTAATCTTAGAAAGGTGATATTTTATTCTCCTTTCTTGGGTGTCCCTTTTGGAGGGAAAAGAAGATTTGAATTTATGGGTTCAGAAAGCTATTTATATAGTGCCTTGCCTCTTCATTTGGTATTGATTATTTATCTCATAACAAAGTGCTACTAGATTTTATCCAAACTCTTGCTTTGGGGTTGGAATACCTCCTAGCCTTATTCAATTTTGAGCTTGCAAGATAGCTCCTATCTAGATTTTTGGTGTTCCTTCATTCAGAGGGTGCAACTGAGCTTCAAAGTTCAAGGCTTCATTTGATGTTTTCTAATTTGGGTGTGGTAGTGATTTTGCTTCCAGTTTGTTCCTTTTTGGTGTGTTTATTCAATTTTCAAATTGTTGGTTTTGAGCATGGCTAAAGCATATTTTGACTCGCACTAATATCAACAGGCAAGTGATTGTTCTAGGTATTGATTCCATGCATTCTTGTAGCTTGGGTGACCCTATGCTCAATTTTTTGTGATTTTTGACAAAGTTGGTGATTTTTAAGACAAGTTTTCCCTTACCAAGGAGGCCATACTTCTTTTGTGAGTGCATTGGGAAGCATGAGAAAATAAACACAACTATTTGGAGGATTTTAGCTACTTTAACATGGACACCTAGCCTCTAGGCACCATTTTCCTTTAGTCTGAGTTCATTCAGAGGAGTTTAAAGGGAGCTATAAGCATATTGGTGATTTCTAGGCTTGTTGATCAAAAAATTAGAACGTTGCCATTTTATATTAGACCTAATATTTTTTAGTATTTTTCCTTTATTACTTGATGCTTATCTTTGTATCTATCATGGAGATGTTTGTCTAATACTTGGGTCTTCATATTTCTAAGTTATCAAATGATACATTGTAAAAGACTCAATACTGTAACGTTGTTTTCAGTAGTACTGGTCATCTCTTTCATTTATGTACTTGTATTATTTTTTTACCCGTTAAAAAGTGGAAGAGCCCAAATTGCCACCTAAGCATTTTACATTTCATTTACTTTCATGTAGCCTGTTGAAAAAGTTGAAGAGGCTAGCTTGTCACCTAGGCATTTACATTTTCTATATTGGTCGGCTTGTTGCCAATATCATTTGTACTTTCTGAAACATCAGAAAAATGGGTGAATCAATAATGATAGCAAAAGGGGGGGATATGATGCACCTATTTCCCTTAGTTCATTAGGAAAAATTGATCCCCTAGGGAACAATTGACTTTCAACGCTTAGGTGAGTCAATCTTGATGGAGATCTTGTTGTTTTCCTTATTAATTAGGACAGGGTAAATCAACCTAAAATGCACTTTTGGGAGATGAATGAAAAATACCAAATGAATGAAATGATACAATGTAACACATGAAACCTATAAATTAAACCTTAATATGACATAATCCAGAAAGCAATTGTAGATCTAAGAAGGGCTTGATTTTATGAACCTGTGATAAAAAGCCTATGTTGAGTGTCCTCCTGGGACTCCTACACGGGTTAAAAATTTACTTTCATAGTCCTTTGGTCCCTAGTCTGCACTCTTGATTCCTTTGGATTTCATAGTCAAAATTAGTAAATATATTCTAAAAGTGAGTTTTTTGTGGCTTGACAACAATGTTGACAACTTTTTGCAACTTTGACAACTTTTGCAATTTTTCTCTTTTGATAGATCTTCAATCCTTCTTCAACTTAAGATCTGCAAAACACACAAGAGGGGAAATTTGTTTGTTTTTGGTGCATGGGGGTTTTCCTTGTTCAAACCTGGTTTTGATAATTAAACCTTGAAATGAAACAATGAAACATGGAAGGAATGATGAATGAACAATTACTATGTTGTAACTCACCAAACCCTTGATTTGAAACCCTTGAAGGAATGAAACTTAGTACATCTCTTCAAGGTCTTGATATTGCATGAAATGGATTGATTGGATGTGGATATTGATGATTGAAATTTGACTCGAATGCACGAAACCTACATCGCAATGTTGGCTCCAAAAACATGCATGATGCTTGATAACTCTGACATGATGCTTGAGATCTTGAATGTTGTAAAAAATTCTTGAGAAATCTACTCTTGAACACCTTTGACAATAATCTTTTCTTCAGGAATGCTTCCATGTATGTTCTAGGTTGCTTCTCTAGGATTTGAATTGATAAAAAGACCTTGCATTTATAGGTAATTTTCTAATTTCTTGAAAAATAAACATTACAAGCTGACATTTGAATTTGAATTTGGGATCCCAAAAATGTTAGCAATAACATATTTAAAATTTGAATTTAGCAACTAAAGGGGACCCATTCGCCCAAGGGAAAATGGGTCCTGATCTAAATTTCCAGGACCTATTAATTTTGGGGTGTTAAAATGATAATTGCATTAATTAAATATTGATTCCCCTTTCATGTGACATACTAACCCTTCAACGAAGTAAAAATTTCTAATTTTTCACCTTACGAGTAAATAAACTATGTACAAGCCATTGCAATAAAAAAAATATTTTCTTTATTGAGAATATATGTAAAAAGATGCATAACATATTATAATTAGGATTCCATTTCATTACAATAATTCATAAGTTACATCATTACAAGAATGCATACATTTACATACATAGCTCAATGAGCTTTGGAACAAATAGTTGTAAGATGGTCCAAGATACTGCCTTTCAAATCTTGGTTCTTCTGTCGTCTGCTATGGAGGAGAAGCATCACTCAAGCACTTTTCCACCAACCTCAAACACTTAATGTGGTCCCCCTCACATCTATTATTCGATAGATGGCCCTTCCCTTCGATGAATATATTGGTATAGTAATTGATAATGACAACCAACTGAGCATAGTGTTGTGTCCTACATAACTAGAACTTGTAAACCCACAATCTCGAACTAGCATGGAATACTAGATCACAGTGAACTGATAGTGGAGCTAAAGGTCATCACACTACTTTGGCCAAAGTATTCTCAACGGTAATCTAGAGGAAGGTCATCTATCACATACACTACTTAGGGCCGGTTTGACTTAAGGTAATCTTAAACTACACATAGGTATTTTATTCAATGGATAATCTATCATCCCAGAGATAACCTATCACCATTTTAACTTACTTGGAATAAATCTACTTAACAAGTAAGCACACAAGCTCCCTCCCATTCTGGATAAACAATCCTAGGAGTGAAAACACGCTATTCTAGTTAAATCAATAACTTAGCTAAGTGTATCACATGTGCCTCTCATGTTCAATCATATCTAGTATATAATACCTATGATAAACACTAATCTCCTATTACGGAGTACTTACAAGCACATCATAAAACAAAATAAAAGCTTCTATTTCTCTTTCAATGAAAGTCTAAATTCTCTAAATGCAATTACTTAGAAAAGAAATTTCAAGCATACATGGAGAACAATTCATTCATAATTTAAAATAACAAAGAAGAATATCCTCATGCTTGTTATCGCTTATCCAATCAATTGGCAACAATGCAACATTTCCCAAACAACAACAAGCTTGATAATAACTTCTCAAGAATGCCACAATGAAATTCTATCTCTCAAGTTGATAGTTTACTTCTCTCAAACAATAACTCTCTCATAATAAATAGAATTCTCTCTTTCTCTCTCACACAAATAAAAATAGAGTATAAGCTAAAATAATGCAGAGTAGAAACTTGCAAGAAGAATGCGTAAAACTTGAATAAGGAATGCCTCCTCTCAATGATCAATCACCCCTATTTATATAGCGGCTTGGTAACTTCTCAACCTATAGTTTAGGCATGAAAATGGACAACAAACACTGTGCAAAGCAACACATAAATCACAGCAAAAAGGTGGAAACTAAACAAGTTCATACTCATCAAAGTATCTACAAACTGATTTACTAAATTGATAACAAATGGAGACTTATTCAAATGTACACATGGAGAATTCAAATTATTTCCAGCAAAAGACATCTACAAAAATGGGTTTCCAAAGGTGGCACCAAAGCTTCCACTCTCCTCTTAATGTTGGCATGATTTCCTTGTAAGTAGAAATAGTCAATTACCAATTTGCAACACCGAGCATTCATCGACTTCAATCTGGGAATGAGTCGATTAAAGTATTTACTCTCTCTTTGACAGTCATTGACTATTTCTCATGTTTCAACAAATGTTGTTTAAGTATGATAACATGGTAGTTTGAGTTTACCAAGTCAAAGATAATCTTCACCATGGGCGTCGACTAAGTCTATGTGTTGCATCGACATAAGGAAGCAAGCTTTAAATGAAATATATGTGTTCTATAAAGTGTGACAATATGTGTAAAGCTCGGCTTCTATAAACACATTCATAAGCAACTTCAAATCAGCCTGTAATAATCAACAACTATCATGATAAATGATAGTCGATCTTCAAACAATAATAAATATGTTAAATATATATTAATATATATAGAATATAGCATAT
>VDFB02249562.1:0-41101 GCA_007258455.2 Sequoia sempervirens
AAAGAAATAAATATAATGAAGAGCACCAAAAACACTACAAAGCAGTAAGTGTGCTAACTCAACCAAGTGATAGAGGAGAGGAGAGGGAAGCTTACCACCTCCATCCAAGAGAACTCAAGGCTACTTGGGTGAGAAAATGAGAGTACTCGAGCCTTAGCTACAATGGTGTGGTCCCAAACTTGCTCTACCAAAGTGATGGACTGAAGCTTTTACTACAATGGAGTGCTTGAAATGCTACGAGAATACTTAAGAGTGAGTGCAAGAGTATGAAGTCGAATGCTTGAAGCTGTGAAGAAGATGAAATGGTTGTTGAACCAGTGAATATGGAGAGAGTGAAGGAAATGACCATATTCAAGTTGGTCAGCTGAAGGGGGCGTTACAAATTTACTCCCAATGAGAAGTGTAATGCCTCTATAGGTTCAACTGTAGGAATCTTCTAGGGATGTAAGCATGTTGCACAGACGTCTGCACACTTTGTGGGCATCCCCAACAGAAACGCCTCCACTGATGCTCAAAAAAATAGGTGCCAAGTGGGATAAAAGCAATGGGATTAAGTGTAATTAAGTGTCCAAACTTGATTTTGTTAGGTGGATAAAGGAAAAAAGGGGATTTCGACATAGGGTGTAAATTTACTCCTGTACATTTTTCCCCTACTTTAGCGAGAAGAACTAGTGATGAGTGATCGGTAAAGAAGATCAAGAAAGAGTAAGGTTATAAATGTATACCTAAACCATCGAGGAAGCAAACCACAATCTGTGGAACTTGATGGTATAGGGGAAGCGAAGGACTTCATATCTTCTCAGAACTATGAAGTTGAAGGAAGAAAGCATCTTATAGGCCCACGGACTTGCAAGGAGGCAACCCCAAAGATCTCTTACATGAAGGAAGCCCTGTGAAGTAAGCACCTTACAAGCCCACAGACTTGCAAGGAAGGTGTCCCCCAAAAACTCTAGCATGGAGAAAACCCAAAGGAAGCAGACTCTGCAGAGTCAAGAAGCGGCCATGTAGGCAAGTAAGTGGACAGTCGTGCAAACCAAAGATGATTTGGAAAACTTCCAAGGGGTCCCTTGGGAACCCTTCAAAATAAGAGGGGTCCACTCAAGGGACATGCTATTTGAAAATTGAGGTCTAGGTAGGCTACCCCCAAGCTAGATGCGAAGGAAATGAAATAGGTCTAGTCAGGATGCACCCAAGCTAGATGCGAAAGAATCAATTTGGGATAAAAAATTTCAAAGGGGGGTCCCTCGGGAACCTTCCATGAAGAAAGGGGGTCCACTCAAGGGATGCATAGTTTGAAAGTAGATGTTCCTTTTCTTAGAGTGATCCATCATCAAGAGATCCTTTTGAAAGTTGTTCACTTCATCAAGGAACTCGAAAGGAAGGATGTTCTCCCATGCGAGGGGAAGATCAAAGATGTTCCTACTTCAGAGGAAGGTTTTCAAGTACTTTCTTTACAAACCCATGATGAAGGAAACATGTTCTGTTAGGGTTCCAAGTTGAGAATGTGATTCCAAAGGAAAGTTTGAGAAGACTTTCGAGAAAATATTCGTTGGCAACGAATACATTTTCTAAAAAAAAAATCTTGAAGAAAGGAATTATCACACATGAAAGGGATCGCCCAATAAAAGAAGATAAAGAGATAAAGAGGAAGAAAAAGAGAAAAAATAAATAAAGGACATAGGGGTAGCCTTACATTTTGGGGTCAGAACTGCTCATAAATATAAATATACATATATATATATATATGTATAGTAATAGTATATAAATGAACTATAATCAAACCCCTACTATACCAAGCCATGTGAAGAATGCATGAGAAGACAAATTAAAATAAAAAAAATGGGTCAACATGTAAAGGAAGGCTAAATACCCCCAACGCTTTGCATCATCCCCAATTTATCAAAAATCAAGCACAAACATGGAAAAATGATGATAGAAATAGAAGAAGGTTTATGAAAAAAAACCACACATGTATCCAAGCACCAACAAGGGTGACAAGGGTAATCCAAGAACACATAGCACAGACATGGGGAAACATATCACGGTACACACACACACACAAGATCAAGAAGAGGCCTCCCCCTAACATTGATTAACTAAGAGGTCATCCACTTCCCAATCTAGATCATCATAGGGGGAAGGAGGATGAGCCTACAATGGTGGGATGTTAAGAGGAGGAGCATCCAACCCTCCCACAACAAGGGCTAAGGAAGAAGACCCTACAAATTATTCTTCACTAAGCTCTTGTGGAGATAAGGTCAATGATTTTGCAAAGATCACTGACCAGGCTAGGAATTCATCCATAGAGTTAAACATTCACCCCAAAGGAGCATTGTGTTTAACTTCAGTGGATGGGGTAGGCTATGCCTGAGATTCACTGCTAGGCTTTCCAAATGACTTGAGAGTGGTGACAAACTCAGGGGAGGCTAGGACTAGTTTTGTTGCCAAAATAGAAAAAGTCGACATGGGCCACCTTGTGGAGAAGGTGAGATCCTCTTACGTCATTCACTACTAGAAGGATCACACTATACCTTTTTCTTCATCAGAGGAGATGAACTCCCCACAGATTAGGCTAGGGGTGCAGAGGAAGAGGAGGAAATAACCACGACAGATACAACTGAGGTATTAATCATATCCATGGGCTTTGAGAAAGACTAGATATCTAGAATGGACATCAGCAAAGGAAACTCCACTAAAGGAGTGATGGACACCTATATCCACTTAGGGTTAGGTGCATTCGTACTCACTACGGAAGCCGGGAGCAGTATGGTACCAGACTAAAGAGAAGCAGAAGGAAGGGGAGAGGAAGACACTGTGGGAGACCCTGAAGCAAGGCCAGTCATTTCTTCCTCCTTCCTTTGTGAGGTGGCCTACTCAACCAAGAGAGAATTTCATTGGCTCTTCCACTTGCATGCAAGGAAGTTTCTATGAATCTTGGAGTTGGAGGCTAGAGGTTGTGAAGGAACAGAAGACTCCTACTCAACCATTGGAATGTCCACTATAGCCATTTCTGATGGAGGGATGAATTCCTTAACGAAAGCAAGAGGAATAGGTTGAGGAGTGATAGGAGGAGTCAACTCAAGAGCCTCAGTAGTGGGCCTCTTCCTATTTTCTACCTTAGGAGTGGGAGTGGTAGGAGGCGACAAAGATCAAGAAAAAAAGGACTTTCCACAAGAGACCTTCCTTTTATACTGAATAGGTCTAGGCTCTGTTGAAAGAACAAGAAGCTCAAAGGTAGGATGCTTAGGCTTTCACCAAGTGGGTACCATGGGATTCTCTTGTGAGTGAGGAATAAAATCTGATGGTACCACAACAGAGTAAGAAGAAGCACCAGACTGATCAACAGAAGGGGAAGGAGGATCTGAAGACCGCTTCTCTTCTTCCTTCCTTTGTGCCTTAGAAACATTGTTGTCAACCCTTAGGAAAGCCCTATGTGACATAGGATAAGGTGAGTGAGGGTATCTAACTTTTTACCTCGAGCACCCTTTCTTATAATTTTGATATGTTTGATGCAAAAGTTCCATCCTATGCGGAAGAGGACCAATGGGTGCAGTCCAAGAGTGGCCCAAGGAGTAGCTACCATGAGCAACCAATGGTTTATAACTAGTGTCATGAATTACATGTACGAAACCCCCGTGGATAAATTTTAGACATTTATGCACAACCAAGGGGACCACATTCATAGCCACCAACCAAGGTATACCCAACTTCACCCTAAAGAGCCCAGACCCAGGAATGATGTCAAACAAGAGTTTCATAGATTTAATTTCAACCAAGACCGATAGGAAAATAAGTTACCCAAAGGGGGCATGGAAAGCCCATCATGTGTGTGGATGGTACTCATAGGTGCATCGTACCCATCTTTATGTAAGAATTTGATTAGCATAATATCCTTAGATATTATGTTTACTTGTGATGTTGGATCAATGAGAACACCTGATACGATGTTTCCATTGATCTACATAGGAATGTAGAGAGGAGATAGTTCCTTGTTAAAACCCCTCAGTAGGTCCTATGAAGTGAAAGTTATACCAGTACCGCTATCCATAGGCTGCACAGAGGGGGTAGGTTGATGCAAGAAGGAGGCCATTACACACACTAGACGATGCTTCCATAGAGTCCCTAAGGTTTAAAGGATAAGACAGTGACCCAACTATGGTTTTGTTATACAACACCTTTGGAACCTTTTGACTACACAATCTAGGGGTCGTAGGTTGGGTTGTAAGGCGACAACCTTACAACACTCACACCTACAACACTCCTAGAGTACAAGGAAAGGAACTCTTAGTATTACAAAAATGGAACCAAAATGGTTCACATTGGTTTCACCAAAAATGTAAGAGAGGGGGACCACCATGTGCAAGGCCCTAGGTCACGAAGGGCCAAGATGTCAAAGGCTACCTTAACTTACCTCAGCTTAATGGTGTATTAGGATATGTAGGATGAGACTGATGATGACTATGAGGTCCTTTAGCCACCCTACAAACCCAAAATACAAAATGAGTCTAGGCAAGCCAATTTTTAGGTTCAACACTATGCCTTAGGAAGCTCTCTGTCCGAGGATGAAAGAGTGGCATGTTGACGTCTCTAAATTGTGTTGGCATCCATATGGTTAGACAATAAAAGAGACAAGGTAAAACATAAGAAAATGAATAGCTACCCAACTAACTACCACTAAAGGGCCAAAATAATGTGATGAAATAAGCAAAGTACTCTCTAATGTGATAAAGAAAAAATGAAAGAGTAAAGGTGGCAACAAGGATCTCACAAAGAAACTCGTTTTCCAGCTAGCTCCTCAAAAGCACATTCAACTACACACACAAAGGAGAGGAAAAATTTGGGTGGTTGTATAGGGGCCTACCTCTGTCACATCCCTTTTTAGGTGTTTCCACCTCCACGAACAACCAAGAAAGCGAGATAAAGAAAGAACTATAATGAACAACGCCAAAAACACTACAAAATAGTAAGTGTGCTAACTCAACCAAGTGATAGAGGATAGGAGAGAAGAGGGAAGCTTACCACCTCCACCAAGAGCACTCAAGGCTGCTTGGGGGGGGAAATGAAAGTACTCAAGCCTCTATTGTAATGGTGTGGTCCCAAACTTGCTCTATCGAAATGATGGAGTGAAGCTTTTGCTATAATGGAGTGCTTGAAATGTTGCTAGAATTCTTGAGAGTGAGTGCAAGAGTATGAAGTTGAATGCTTGAAGTTGTGATGAAGATGAAATGCTTGTTGAAGGAGTGAATATGAAGGAGAGAGTGAAGAAAATGACCATATTCAGCTCAGTTGGCCAAAGGGGGCGTTACAACTTGACTCCCAATGAGAAGTGTAACGCCTTTGCAGGTTCAACCGCAAGAATCTGTAGGGACGTAAGTGCACCGCACGGATGTCAATGCACCATGTGGGTGTCCCTAATAGAAATTCCTCCACCAATGCTCAAAACATGCACCAAGTGGGATGAACGCAGTGGGCTTAAGTGTAATTAAACCTCCAAACTTGATTTTCTAAGGTGGATAAAGGAAAAAAGGGGATTTGCACATAGGGTGCAAATTTACTCCTATACACCTTGAAAGATAATTGTTGCAATATGTAGACAAGATATTTATAGAGATGTTATGACTAACAAAGTTTATTTTCAGATCTTTGGACAGTCTATAGTGGTAGTGACACTGAAGTGGAACTATTCTTTTACTTGAACAATGGGTTTTGGTATCAGCATCCTGTGTTTACAACATCAAATGCATGTGGTTCTAATGTTCATTTGACAATGTTGGAACAATATGGTACAGTATGGGGATTTGTCATATAGACACAGTTCCAGTATGATGTTACAATGGGAGATGGATATAATGATAATGCAGTTATTAGTATGATTGAGAATGATAGGATTGGATGCATTTCATGTATTCATTTCAATACATTCCATCCTTGATGCTGGTGTAGTTTGTATGGTGTAGTTGTTCCAACAAGTGGTATCTTTTTCCCATGAACTAAGCTTGATCTTATCTCAGATATTGACAGGACAATATATTTGTTAGTGATAGGGAAATGTATATAAGTTACATGAAATTGATGATAGTGGAACAGAGAAAATATGGAAAGAGGATATAGGGTTTAAAAAGTGTCAAAATTACAGAGGTATGGACCTAAAAAGTACAAGGTCATAAAGGTCACAGTGGTATTGTTCTAACAGTTTGTAGATGCTACAAGATGATTTCCTTAGACTCTTTGTTGCAGTACTCTCACTACATACTTGATAATTAATAGTGTATACACCTAAAAATGGTCACATCACATTGTCTAGTAATTAATTAAATATTTTAAATATTTAATTAAATCTTTGAATTTCATCTATGTATAAATAAATTTAAATAATTTATTTATATTTGTTCATTCTTTCATTTTAATCATCTTTTCTTATTCATTTCTTAATTAATTAAATAAACATTATGATTTATTTATATTAATTATCAATAATCTTGGCTTGAATATTTTATTCAAATAAAGATTAAATATTCTTCTTTTCTAATTAAATCTTCTAATATCATTCACAATTAAATATCTCAAAATATTTAATAATTCGATTCTAATATCATTCACAATTAAATATCTCAAAATATTTAATTAATTCTTCTAAAGTCACACCACAATTAAATATTTCAAATATTTAATTAAAACTTCTATAGTCCTAAAAATCAAAAATCAAATTTAATCAATGAAATTAAATAAATTTATTTATTTAATTAATTTGGAGATTATCTTCAACACCCGTGAAACAAACTACCGAAACAGAAAAATTAATTTTCTCTGTTTCTGTGCAGGCTTGTTCTCGTGGGTTGAAGACAGGAATCCATCCTTCTCTCCAACTTCTCAACCTCTTCCATTTTCTTCTTAACCTCTCCATCTCTCACCATTCAAACTTACCAGACAACCTCACAACCGTTGATCTTTGCCAGTCAGGATTGTGCCTGAGAAAAACTATAAATAAGACTGCTGGGTACTTCAAATGATATAGAAGTCTTAAGCAGGAATATTATAGTCAAATTGCAAGTAGTATAAGCATTCATAGCATTCACAGTATTTTCATAGCATAGCAATAGTAGCATAGCATATCATGGCATCCATAATCCGTTACCCCTGTGCATAATCCACAGCCCCTGTCCATATCCCTCAACATTCTCACTCTTACCAGTATATAGGATAGAGATTTTCATTTGCATACTCATTCTGCAGACAGCCATTTGGAGAAGCTGAGCCTACACAATCTGAGAGCAGCAGCTTCGAACCAATCTCTGGAGATAGAGAAAGATAGAACGCTTCTGAAGAATTCTCTTTTATATTTATTTTTATTTTAGCTTTCTTTAGTTAAAAGTTCTGTTAATTGTGTTTTTGTTTTCAATTAGATTAACAAATTAACATTACACACATTTTTGGCGCCCAACGTGGAGCTCTTGCCCCTAAATTTAACATCTTTTTGCAGGTTTTTTTGACAGGTTATGGACAAAACAGCGGATTAGCGCAAGAAACATGTTCAGAAAGATCATACCCAGTTCAATGCATTTGACAGTTCTTGTAGCACCCGTGAGAGTTCTTGCAGCGCCCGTGAGAGTTTTTGCAGCGCCCTTGACAGTTCCTGCAGCGCATTTGACAGTTCCTGCAGCGCTCTTGACAATTCTTTCAGCGCATTTGACAATTCTTGCAGTGCTCGTGATAGTTCCTGTAGCGCCCATGATAGTTTTTGCAGCGCCCATGAGACTTCCTGCAGCGCCTATGATAAATCCTGCAGCGCTTTTGAGGACTGTTATAGTGCATGTTTTAAAAACCCTCAACTTGTAATTTGTAATTTTAATACAGTTTAACTGAATCCGACGCAACCGCGGATAGTTAGTAATTTTAAAATAAAACGAACCAATCTTAGGGTAGACACGTAAAGTAAAAAGAAGCAATCCTAGGATAGACATATAAATAAAATGAACCAATCCTAGGGTAGACACATAAAGTAAAAAGAAGCAATCCCAGGGTAGACATTTCACATTTCATTTTGGGCTAAAAAGAATTTCGTGTTTGTGTGAAGCAATATCT
Source organism: Sequoia sempervirens (assembly GCA_007258455.2). Taxonomy (NCBI): domain Eukaryota; kingdom Viridiplantae; phylum Streptophyta; class Pinopsida; order Cupressales; family Cupressaceae; genus Sequoia; species Sequoia sempervirens. Next base: position 8,083 of record VDFB02249562.1, read on the forward strand.
TCACTTAGCATAGAAAATCTTTATTTTGGGCTTAAAATAAACCGTTGTTTGCTTTGTTTTTGGTGATAGGCCTATGCTCTCCCCTTAACTGGGTGATCAAAATGCCAGAATCACCTATTTTACTTTATTCATTTTACAGTTTTATTAACACCTTTTAGAAGGCCTGCCGTAGTGGGAAAAAGTACTCACCCTACGGGAACGACCTAAGTGGGAACAACTAAAGCCAAGTTTTCCAACCCACTTTAATCAAATGTGGATGGTTGATGAAAATCCCATTCGATGGTAGTGTGCATTGATAACCATCCCTAAAGCCTTTGTTCTAAAGGTTGGGAGGTCTCTCGAGGGATTCTATCATTTTCCGCACTAAATGGAAACCCTTACTACAAACTTAGTGTGGCGAGCCTCTTACCGAATTAGGTTTGAACATTTTATTAATCACGGTCACGGAGGGAGGAAAGAAATCTACGAACCTCACCATATAGCGCCAGGATTGTTTGCTTTCGGGGATCGATTATCCACTTAGTACTTTCGAGTACACACACAGAAGAAGACAAAACCACGAGAGCTCTTTTTTGGGGTGACGAACATTAGTCGTGAGTTTTAAGATGTGGGCTGTTGATTGCTATGATGACCTACTTGAGAATTAAGAGTGAGTCTGTTTGAAATGCTTATCATGTGTAAAACCTGTTAAAACAATTTTTGAATAACATTTTGATCATACACTTGATGTTTAGCATAGGACTTAAGACAACTATTCTACAACTTGTTTGATGTGTTTTCAATACACTAATTCAGATAAGATCATCCAACACTCACTATCACATTGATTACTCTCATGTTACGAGATTGGAAATCCACAACATTTGTAAAGAAATCCGTTTTCAAAAGGATTAAAAAGCCAAAGAAACCCCTTAACCACAAGAAACTATTGAAGAAGCAATGATTTTTGTATCAAAGACAAAAAGTTTTACTCAAATATAGAACCTTTCTTCATAGGTATCATGATTGTGTTAGAGGTCTTTCTGATGATTATGCTATAGAACCTTTGTACTCACAAGCTTATTTTCAAAGAAGAGCCCTTTCTCAAAGGCATAACCATAGTCAACAAATTCGTTTCTGTTATATTCCCCAACCTGCAATTGAATATTCTACTCGTCCAAATCAAATTTTGCAATAGAGAACTCAGATCACATTAGGCATTCGTCACTAAATCCATCCTTTTGCAAAACTAGGATCAAACTTTATAAAGTGCAAAAACATCTTTTTCTTGATCTTTTGCTTAAAATTCCTCCAACAGGATTTTCATCCTTCCAATTAGGGAACAACACAAGCTAAAGATTATAAACCTTTTCAAGTCATAGAATCTTCATTCTATCCCGACTTTCATATCTATCACATAATTGCACTATTTCACATTCTTTTGATCAAAAGTGAGTAAGAATTTGGAGCAAAACTTATGCCTGTCTTCACGAGATCTCAAAAACACATGGAAAAAGATGAGGGAGAAACCACTACAAGAAAAATGGGTGACCATACTGAAAAAGAAGAGGATACATTTAATCTTGACGAATTAACAGAAGAAAAGCTTCAAGAAGTAGAACAAGATCCTCAATTCCATACTCTTATGGAAAGGATTTTAGAACGAAACAAAGAAAGATATTTTCTTTCATTAGCTAATCAAGGAGCTAAGTTGACAATTTTGACATAGAAGGGATTAAATAGAATCCTGAAAATCCTCCTACTGACTTTAGTGCCCTTACTCAACAGATAAAAGAATTACAAGGGTAAATAAAAGAAATGCAAGGGGGTACAACAAAGAAGTATGTTTTGGAAGACATATCTCCTTATCCATTTGATAGGAGTCTTCAAATGATCCCATTTCCAAAACATTGTGAGATTCCTAAGTATGATAGGTACAATTGAAAAACTGATCCCATTGACCATGTGAGGGATTTTTGAAACATGAGTCTAGAATTCGCCTATGACGATACCTACTTGATGCGATTATTTCCATGAAGTCTAGGTGTACAATCCATGGAGTGGCTTTCTAAGATAACTCCACCCATCAAAACCTTTGAGGAGTTGATAAATCAGTTTATATTACAATACTCCTACAACATTCAACATCAGATAACAATGCTTGATCTTTGTAAAGTGAAACAAAAAGTAGGAGAACCCTTCACTACGTTTTTGCAAAGATGGAGAAGGTTATTTGCACGATATTCCCATCCTATTCCTGAAAAGGAAAAGATGGATATCTTCATCAATAGCCTAGATCCAGAATTAAGTTATAGGCTTAATCTTCATTGTCCTCATAACTTTGAAAAGTTGATTGAAAATGCAATCACAATTGAAGGGGCCTTGGTTAAACGAGGAGTGATAAAACTTGATAATCCAAGTACATCAAACCAAAACAACAATGATAAAACAAGGTTTTGGAACAGAAACAAAAATGTTGTCAATGATGGCATAGTGGACACAAATAATCTACGAACAAGACCATCTGTCTTTAATCTATCAAGTGCTCCACGAACCAATCAACAAGGAAATAGAAATCAATAAGGAAACAACAATCAACAACGACAAATCTCCAAGCAAGAGAGCATAACCAATCAAAATACCAATCAAAATTGTGGTAATAGCAATCTTGGCAATACCCAAACATCAAATCCATCCAAACCTCAATTATTTTCAAATCGATGGAATTTTACTGCTTTGGGTCAATCTCTTGAGTCTTCTCTCAAGGAGCTTCTTGATAATAAGGTTATCACCTTACCACCACAAAGAGATTATGAGCCACAAGTCAAACCACCATCATGGAATGACTCGTATTATTGCAATTATCATCAATGTAAAGGTCATAGAACGAATAATTGTCAAGCATTGAAAAATCTTGTACAAGATTTAATTGACATTGGCACTATTACAATCGAAGGACATCATACCAATGACGATCATCAAGCATTTAAATATCCTTTACCAAACTATCAAAAGGGGGAAACATCAGATGCAAAAGCTAAAAGCATACATAATGTTGAAGACAATGTAATCCGTCACATCTATGTTGATGATCAATGGGTTAATGTTATCAAAATCAAGGGAAAACAAGAATATCAACAGGTTAATGTGACCACAAGAGGACAAGCAAAGGTTGTCCTAAAAGGAAGTTCATCTAAAACAGCTATTCCTTCTCCAAGTCAATATAATCTGGTTGATCAATTGAGAAAAACATCAGCTCAAATCTCCATCCTTGAACTTCTCAAAATATCCCCCATTCACAAGAATATTTTAGAAGAAGCTCTTGTAAACACAACTGTCGACACTGATTTGGATATAAACAAATTTCAAGCCATGGTGGGACATTTGTCTTCCCCTACTTGTCTTTCATTTTTTGATAAAGATGATGCCTCTATGACACATCCTCATAATTCATCGCTCTATCTTGAAGTCGTGATCCATAAACACCGAATTAGACGTGTCTTAATAGATGGAGGAGCCGGTTTAAATATTTGTAACTTAAAGTTAATAAATGCCTTGGGAATTTCAGAAAATGTTATTGATCCACGAAGGAAAATAACTATAAAGGCATATGATGATGAAGAAAGAGCTTCTAAGGGATTAATATTACTGCCTATCAGAGTGGGACCTATCGTGAAGAACACATTTTGTCAGGTTCTAGATCGGGATCTTTCCTATAACATACTTTTGGGTTGTCCATGGATTCATGATATGCAAGTAGTACCATCCACGTATCATCAATTCATCAAGTTTCCATATGATGGAAAGACTGTCATCTGAAGTCTCTAATCTGAGAATAATTCAGTTAATTAAGGTCAGGTGTGTCATTAATCTCTTCTACATCTCAAAATTTTGTGCCAGTCACAAAGTTTGATGGAAAATTCATTAGAGCTAACACCATTGAAGAAGAAGCTGAAGATAGGGACATCCTAAATTGGCTATACAAAGATGAAGATGACTCTCTCTTGCATATTAAGTTATCTGCAGAACAATATGGTAAGGGGTACGCTATCATGCAGAAAATGGGCTATGAAGGAAATGGTCCTATAGGAAAAAGAAGAGAAGGAATCATGGAAACAATTCAACCTATTTCAAAGCATTCAAGTGATAAAACAAGACTTGGATATGGTAAAGATAAAGAAGACTCTACTTCACAGCAAACACAATCAACTCATGAAGAGGGATCAATGTCAGATAAACCTCATGAATCATTTTTTCAATTGCAAAATAATTCAGATACTGATTCTAATGAATATGAATGGGATACCATTTATAATGATGAATTTTGGAGAGACAAACAAGTTGATACCATTCACAAATATGCACCTGTTCTCATACAAGGAGAAGGTTCAAGGTCTCCACTTGATTATGTTTTACAAAGCGATCATGACTCAAGTGAGGATGAATCAGATTCTAATGCGATTGACGATCAACAGGAGAATACCATCATAGACCTTGTCTATCATGAAGATGATAATCACATCATGACTTTGACAATTCAAGACCTTACCCAACCTAATGATCCCATGCCTTTAGTTTATCCAGAACTTATTAATTGGGACATTGATGCACGTATCCATATCCCCACATTCCATGATGATGAGGACATTATAAATTTCCTTTGTTCCTCTAATGAAGAAAACAATCGTTTCATCCAAGAATCTCATACTCATGATTTTGATAAGGAGGGTGTCAAGTCTCTTAGCTGCAAAATAAATGAAATAAAAGATGGATCTATTGGTGAAAACCGAAAAATGGCAGTGATAGATCACAACAAGAGAAAAATAAAGAGCGAATCCGACAGTGAAAACCTTTATGAGGCACTGAAGGATGAGAAATTTGACACTCTTCCCAAGCATTATCATGAAAGATCTTCTATTTTGATCGAACCAACATAATCAATCAATATAAGTACAGCAGAGCAGCCAAAAATTTTGCAAATTGCAGCATCATTAACAGTTGAAGAAGTCCTGAAATTCATGGAATTCTTGAAAGAGAATCAAATTAACTTTGCTTGGTCATATGTTGATATGCCAGGGCTAGATCCTAATCTGATAATGCATCATTTATCTATCAAGGCAGGGGTAAAACCTGTAAGCAAAAGCTTAGAAAAATGCATCCACATGTTGCGAATTAAAGAAACTTTTGGATGTTGGATTCATTTGAACTATTGATTATGCAGAATGGATTTCCAATATTGTACCTGTTTCAAAACCAGATGGAAAGATCAGAGTTTGTACAAATTTCAGAGATTTGAATAAGGCTTGTCCTAAAGATGACTTCCCTTTTCCCAACATAGATTTGATTGTCGATTTAACTGCTGGCCATGTAATGTATTCATTAATGGATGGATTTTCAGGATACAACCAAATAAAGATTGCACCAGAGGATCAAGATAAAACAGCGTTCACATGCCCTTGGGGTACTTATTGCTGGAATGTAATGCCATTTGGGTTAAAGAATGCTGGAGCCACTTATCAAAGAGCAATGACAACAATTTTTCATGATATGATGCACACATTCATGGAAGACTATGTTGATGATTTACTTGCTAAATCTCACACACGAGAAGAACATCTACAAATTTTGTAAAAAATCTTTACTAGAATGGAGAAGTTCAATGTTCGTCTAAATCCAAAGAAATGTGTCTTCGGTGTGACATCTGGAAAACTCCTAGGATATATTGTTTCAGAAAAGGGCATAGAGGTTGATCCAGAAAAAGTACAAGCAATAATGGACATGCCACCACCATGAAATATCAGTCAGCTTCGATCATTGCAAGGGCGATTACAGTCCATCAAGCGGTTTATAGCTTAACTGGCAGACAAAAGCTTGCCATTTACGCATTTATTGCATAAGAATGTCCCATTCAAATGGGAAAACAAATGTGAAGAAGCATTCAATCAGATCAAGCAATATCTTATGCACCCACCAGTGTTAATTCTACCTATTCCAGGAAAGTCACTCATACTCTATATTTCAACAACAAAAGTATCCTTAGGAGCATTGCTAGCACGAGAAGATTATATAGGTAAAGAAAGGGCTATATACTATATTAGCAGAACTCTAACAAGTCATGAATTAAACTACAGTTTCATTGAAAAAGCTTGCCTTGCAGTGGTGTTTGCTTCTCAAAAGTTGTGGCATTATATGTTGGCTCATACAGTTAAGCTGATAACCAAGATTGATCCACTGAAATACTTACTAAGCAGAGCTACTTTAACATGAAGACTTGCAAAATGGGTAATGATCTTAAGTGAGTTTGAAATTCATTATGTAGATTGAAAAACTATTAAAGGACAGGTCATTGCAGATCAGTTGGCTGAAGCACCTTTACAAGAAGAAAATCCAATGCACATTGAGTTTCCTGATGCAGATGTCTTCACAACAACAATTCAGAAATCATGGACATTGTACTTTGATGGATCTTATACATAATATGGCTCGGGGGCAGGGATTCTCTTTGTTACACCTGAAGGACATACCATTTCACGATCATATCGGTTGATGTTTCCTTGCACAAATAACATAGCTGAATATGAGGCATTGCTCATAGGATTGAAAATAGCATTGGAATGGCGGATTACAGAGCTTCAGGTCTATGGTGATTCACAACTTTTCATTAATCAAATTAATGATGATTATCAAACTAAAGATGATAAGTTGTTACCTTACAAGAACATGGTGGATGATTATAAAAAGTATTTTGTGTCAATCAAGTTTTCACAAATATCAAGGATTGATAATAAAGATGCAGATGCAATGGCTACCATTGCTTCCTTATTACAACTATCAGAAGATCAAACTAAGTATGAATTCTTGGTGGAACAATTGTTTTCTCCCGCCTATGATAATCCTGAGACCCAAGTCATATATCATTTAACTGGTTCTGATTCACCTTTATATGGTAAGACCTATACCTATTTGAAAAATAACATCTTACCTCCGAATTTATCCCGCAACCAAAAAAGGAATTTCATCTGCCAATCATCTCGTTATACATTGATCGCTGATATCCTTTACCGACGTGGTCTTGATGGTACACTCCTTAGATGTCTTGAACGTGACGAATCTGAAAAAGCCTTACAAGAGGTTCATGGGGGTATTTGTGGAACTCATTCGAGTGGTTTGACCTTAGCCAAGAAACTTGTCAGAATAGGATACTATTGGCCTACCATGGAGAAAGATTCTTTTACTTTTGTCAAGAAGTGTTCTAAATGCTAGATTCACGGGAATCTTATTCATGCACCTGCACAAGAACTGCAACCTTTCACTCCGACATGGGGATTGGATCTTGTTGGAAAAATTCATCCTCCATCATCCAATGGCCATAAATTTATCATTACAGCCACAGAGTATTTTACAAAATGGATTGAAGTTGTTCCTTTGACAACAGTGACTGGTAAACAAACATCTTCATTTATCCTGAATTATATCATTTGTTGATATGGAATTCCTAATTCTATCATCACTAATAATGGAAGGCCTTTCAAGAATCAAGATGTGGATGAACTTTGTGAAAGATTTCACATCCAACACAGGTTCTCTACACCTTATTATCCACAGGGTAATGGTCAAGCAGAAGCTTCCAACAAAACCATCTTGAAGATCTTGAAGAAGATAGTAAATGATGCCAGTCGTGATTGGCATATCCAATTAAATCCAGCTTTGTGGGCATACAGAACCAGTATTCGCACACCAACAAGAGCTACACCATATACCTTGGTCTATGGAGAAGAAGCAATCTTACCACTGGAAGTTGAAATACCTTCACTTAGGGTCTCACTCAATGGATTGATAAGTGATGAAGACTACAGAGTTTCTCGACTCCAAGAGCTAGAATTGTTAGATGAAAGACGTCAACATGCAGCTGATCACTTGAAGGGTTATCAACAGATTATGTCTCGTAGTTACAATCACAGAGTTAAACCACAGACATTTCAAGTGGGTGACTTAGTCTTGAGAGAAAATCCATGTAATCAGCAAGATAGAGAAAAGAAAGGGAAATTTGAACCTAATTGGCTTGGTCCATTTGTCATCATTGTAGCATACAGTTCTGGTGCATATCAGTTATCCACGTCAGAAGGGGATCTGTTTGAAGAGCCGATCAATAGCATTCATCTGAAGAAGTTCTATGTCTAAAAAAGTCCTAAAAAAAAAATCTTAAAAAGTCCTAAAAAAAATCAAAAAAATCATAAAAAAATCTTGAAAAAATCCAAAGAAATCAGAAAAATCATGAAAAAGTGCAATAAAAGCAAGTGGTGAAAACTTGGAAAACAGGCGCTACTTGTGATTAAAATAGGCTCCTCCATCCATTATATTATGTCTTGTTTTCACTTTTGGCATTATCTATCCATATCTATCCTTCGTATATATCTTTTATATCCATATCATATGAACAGGGATCCTTATGTTTCATCATGGCTTGATGAAATTTGTACATATCTTTCATCTTTAGGTTATGTTTACACTGGGGGCAAAACGCAGAAAACATAGACTGAACAAGAGAGGGGCAACAAGCTTTTAGAACATCGCAAACAGACACAAATCGATTTGTCAAAATACAACAAACATTGTTATATGAAATCAACCACAACATGCTTATTCAATGCCAATGGACATCAAAACAATATATTTCACACAAATGTCAAAGAAGAACATCAATGATGATAACCAAATTGGATGATCTTAATCTGAATAAATGTTTGAAATACTTTAAGAAAAATTTGAATGGTTGTTTGATTTTTCTATCATATCTTTGGAGCAATTCAATGATGTACTGAACTAGAAAAGCAAGGAAGGAGTATGATTTTTATTTGTCTGCTATTTGCGAGGAAATCATTAGTACTATGCAAATTGGTCACGAGACATGCTCTATCACGGATCATTGATGACATTTCAAAATTTGCATGGGAAACGGGTTAACTCTTGTCTGTTTATGCAAGCAATACTCAGATCATCTCGGTTTAATTATACCTAGATGCTTGTATTAACTTGCTATATCAAAAATCATGAAAGCAATACTCAGGTCATCACTGGTGCTAACATACCCTTTGATGCTTGTATTAACTTTCAACATTTCAATGCTCTATGATGATACAAAAATCACAAATAAGCTCTCCAAATGATAATATTGTATGGATATCCTGCATGGTTAGTAGAGATTGCATTCATGTTAGAATCTACATTTTGTATTCATAGATTTCTCAAAAGCTGGCAAAGTATCAAATGGTTCATATCTTTTCACATACATGACTAAGTATATTTTGATATTCACAAAAACAACATTTCATACATCATTTCATACAGCATTTTTGCATCAGAAAATCATAAAAATAAAGCATGCATACATAAACATTCATTCACATGTATAAATTGTATTGTACATTATATTCATATAATCATTCATTAAATAGAGTTCATCTCATCACATATATCATGCATACATCATAAACATATACAAATAGGGAAACCATTATATCATAACATATCATGCATATAAGAAAATAGACACATTTATCTCATCATAAATCATCGCTGCATTTCATATATCTCAAAAATGAATGTCAAAATATACAAGGATGTCAACTATATATGATATAACATCATCAAAAATGAGATCATCTTAGGGTGTATACAAATGTCTCAATAGTATATCATAAAAACATCATCTACAATGCACTAGGCAGTGCTATCCTCTGATGGAGCTGGTCTGGGACCTGTACCACCTGCCCCTGATGGACCTGCTCCACCTGTCCCTGATGGTCCTCCTGGAGATAGTGGCTGTGTGACACCTCTACTAGTAGTACAAGTGTGACTATGCGTAGACCGTGACCGAGTATAACTCTCCCTCCGCTCAGGTGGAACAACATCATGATATCTGGTCCGGTAAAACTCAGCCTCCCAGGTGGCTCTAGTAACCTCTCTCATCATATCACCAGCTAAGGTGCTAGCTGCTACTCTCTGTAGACTATCTACCAAAGCAATGGCCTGCTCACCCCGCTGTCTAGCTGTATCCCTCTCAGCAGTAACTGTAGTTAACTGTCCCTACAACTGTGTAATCAAGGCTTGTGCCTGTGCCAGCTGAGTCTGTAAACTCTATATTGTACTCTGTAGTGAGGATAGCTGACCTAATACTGCTGGATCTACTTAAGGAGATGGATCTCTGTGTCTCATCCATGGTCCACCTCTGTCACCTCTCCTGCCACCTCTCCTACCACCCCTATCACCACCCCTACCATCACCACCATCATCTCCCTCTGAATCGTCATCTCCTCCACTCTCATCATCATGACTTCCCTCTGAATCATCACCCTCTGAAGCCGAATCTCTCTATCGTCGTCTCTGTGCAGCAACAGGAACAATAGGCTCATCAAGATCAAACATACGTAGTGTAGGATGCTCTAGGATATACTAGCTGTACTCTGGTGTCATCCCTGCATCGAGAACATCAACTCGATAATCCCACATCACTGCTCCTAAATTGATGAACTCTGCCACTGCTGTCTCATAGGAAATCCGTGGACCCCATACTGCAAGCTCTGGCTATCGCCGTGCATAAATGGCCGAACCCACAGGCATACCCTGAATCTGTCCAAACTGCCAACATACTCGTCTAGCAAGAAATCTCTCAATGATCCATGGAGTCTGCCCAATCAAAAATCTGGATGTACACACAGGGCATCTCCCTCGCATTCTCTGGCCATGCCTCACAATCTAAATATTTCCGCCAACATACTGTATCCAGACCATCCAAGAGACGCTGTCAATGATCTAGTTTGCCCAGTCTCGACTGAGCAATAATGTTGGCATATCTCCATCTATACAATCGACTAGCTGGTTGTTGTCCTCGAGTCAATGGTCACAAAACAGCAAAGTGCTCCCATGCCCATATCTGTAATAATGAGAAACCAACAGCAAAACTCTGGCCTCTACCATACATAATATGATGTAACTCATCATACAAGTGAGCAAGCATGCATGTACCCCACGCATACCATGTCCCCTGCATCACCATACTCTCTAGCACACGACCCCATCCGATCGTGAACCCCTTTGACCTATGGTCGGGACACAACACACCTCTAATGAATCTTTCCAGTACAGATAGTAAAGGTGGATATGTATTTGTCATCTCGCCCCATGGGATAAAATATCTGGCAATCTAATCATCTCAGAAAATCCTCCTCAAAGCATCAGTGCCTCCAACCTCTCATCTATCAAATACCACTATCTCCCCCATCACTGGGATCCTCAGGATGCGATATATGTCCTCAAGGGTCACTGTAATCTCTTCGGTCGGTAAATGAAATGTGTTGGTGTCACTATGCCACCGCTCAGCAAGTGCTGTCAATAAAGCCCTGTTGAGGCGAACCTCAGGCATATCAAGCAATGACCTTAGTCCACAGGCCTCAATCACATCTCGGTCTGACTATAACAACTATGGAATCAATGTCCATGTACTCGGAAATGCCTCCCGTGACTGCAATACGCCCAATCTCTCCTATTGACACATCATCAATGCAAAATTAGTATCAAATCATCATGATTTATCAATCAAATCTAAATATCAAAATATTTCTTTTTCATTTTCATGGAAAGCAGATAATCAACATCATGTTTATTTTTAACAACTTTAGAAATAAACACATCAATCAAAACTATTTGTTTTTCATCATCATGGAAGGTAGAAAATCATAATCATGTTTGTTTTTAACAACTTTAAAAACAAATCTATCAGTTCTTATTTGTTTTTCAACAACTTTGGGAACAAATTTATCACTCACAACAATAGTTAATCAAAGGCGCTACAGAAAACATCAAGGGCACTACAAAATTCATCAAGGGCGCTATAGGATCATATGCGCTATAGAAAATATCAAGAGCGCTATAGAATCTATCAAATGTGCTACGAAAACAAATGCGCTACGAAAATTGTTAAGAGTGCTACGAAAAACCTTAAGGGTGCTAAAACACCAAATTTTGCAAACAAAACATTGAAAAGCGTGCTTCAAACAGAAAATTTTCAAAACGCGAGAGTTTCACGAGGTACATACTGGGGGTCCGTAGTGTGCTGGCCGCTGATGTCGTCGAATGCGCTCGAAACAGTGTTGGTGAATGGGAAGTGCCATCTTTCTCAATCTAGAGCTCAAAATTTGCAAATTTTACTAGGTTAAAATGGAAAATGACATGGAAAATGACATTTTTAACCTATATAATGGTAAAATTGGGGCATTTTATCACATTTTAATAGAGCAGGGGCAATTTTTGACATTTTATCTCTCCAAGTTAGTTTCTTCACATCATTATGTTCAAACGATGAATCGACATTTTTAAAATCATAAAATAAAAAAATAAAAAAAAAATAATTCACAAAAAATTCAAAATATTATCAATTCATCGTTCGAGGGGGCATATACCTATCAATATTCGACAGTCAATATATGGGGCAAATTTCAAAATTCTTTGAAGCAATGTGTAAAACACCTCACTTCAAAGAGGGGCAAAATGTATACACCTAAAAAATGGTCACATCACATTGTCTAGTAATTAATTAAATATTTTTAATATTTAATTAAATCTTTGAATTTCATCTATGTATAAATAAATTTAAATAATTTATTTATATTTGTTCATTCTTTCATTTTAATCATCTTTTCTTATTCATTTCTTAATTAATTAAATAAACATTATGATTTATTTATATTAATTATCAATAATCTTGGCTTGAATATTTTATTCAAATAAAGATTAAATATTCTTCTTTTCTAATTAAATCTTCTAATATCATTCACAATTAAATATCTCAAAATATTTAATTAAATTCTTCTAATATCATTCACAATTAAATATCTCAAAATATTTAATTAATTCTTCTAAAGTCACATCACAATTAAATATTTCAAAATATTTAATTAAAACTTCTATAGTCCTAAAAATAAAAAATTTAATTTAATAAATAAAATTAAATAAATTTATTTATTTAATTAATTTGGGGATTATCTTCAACACCCGTGAAACAAACTGCCGAAACAGAAAAATTAATTTTCTCTGTTTCTATGCAGGCTTGTTCTCGTGGGTTGAAGACATGAATCCATCCTTCTCTCCAACTTCTCAACCTCTTCCATTTTCTTCTCAACCTCTTCATCTCTCACCATTCAAACTTACCAGACAACCTCACAGCCGTTGATCTTTGCCAGTCAGGATTGTGCCTGAGAAAAACTATAAATAAGACTGTCGAGTACTTCAAATGATATAGAAGTTTTAAGCAGGAAAATTATAGTCAACTTGCAAGTAGTATAAGCATTCATAGCATTCATAGCATTCATAGTATTTTCATAGCATAGCAATAGTAGCATAGCATATCATGGCATCCATAATCCGTTACCCCTGTGCATAATCCACAGCCCCTGTCCATATCCGTCAACATTCTCACTCTTACCAGTATATAGGATAGAGATTTTCATTTGCACACTCATTCTGCAGACAGCCATTTGGAGAAGTTGAGCCTACACAATCTGAGAGCAGCAGCTTCGAACAAATCTCTGGAGATAGAGAAAGACAGAACACTTCTGAAGAATTCTCTTTTATATTTAATTTTATTTCAGCTTTCTTTAGTTTAAAGTTTTGTTAATTGTGTTTTTGTTTTCATTTAGATTACATTATCTAACATACACAAATAGTTAGTGGATGATGTGTAGCACAATGGACAGTATGCTTTGGTATCTCATATCTCTTGAGTTCAGTGATAACTGTGCAATGATAGAAGTGAAAGTGGGAAATGATATTTTTATTTTTTGAATAGTGCTACATGATAGTGCTCTGCATTTTATGCTTACCTATGTCTACTTTAGGGGGAGTTTTTTTCATTTATTTGTCATTTTTGTAAAAAGGGGTAGAATATCCAAGTGCAGTAACTAAAGTGAAGGTGTAATGTTAGTTTGACATCAATGCTAGAGGGGGAGTTTGTTGACTTTGCCATGATGTTTTTCATTGATGTCAAAAGTTGCAAAGAGCTTATGATGAGGAATAATAGTTAAGGTTCTTGCTTAATCATCTTAATGCACAAGGTATTTGATGAAAACATTATGTTGATCTTCAAGGTAGAGGTGTTCAAACTATTTGATGTTACTACTATACAAGAGTTGCATTCCTTATTTTGTATACATGGTTGGTCTTCATAAGTCATCGCATGGTGTGTACAATGGTACATAGTGATGCAAAAGTGATATTGCAAAAGTGTAATTGACAAGAATTTTCCAAAAGTGGAAGTTGTTAAAGTAAAGGAAATGCTAGTGCAAGTTTTGATACATTGGACTCTTGGAAAGATTAGTAAATTTTTTGGTACAATTGAGAATACATACACAATTAGGAACATATACACTATGATCTTGTGATAAATAGGAGTTGATTACATTAATGGATGCATTCAATAAACCCTAAATGGAAACTAAACCCTAAGTCTTAAGAATCCTAAAGAATTGAGTCTTAAAAGTGATGGTTTTCACTTTATTTCTAATTGTAAAGTGACTTAGGATCACCGGTCAATGGTCACTTAAGCCATAAATCAAGGGGTATAACAAAGTATGGAAACCAACCTTTTGTCCTAGGTAACTGGTGCTCCTCGACTCCCTCAAAGTAGTTTGACAAAAAAAAGACATCTATGGTCATTGTTTAATCTTCCACAAGCGCCAAAGTCTAGATCAACGGTGGATATTTGAATGGTAAAAGGATACAATGGTTTATTTATTTTAATGACCATCTACATGTCAATTGTGTGCAAGGAAACTATGAAAGTTCATTTGTAACTTCTTTAGATCGATGGGAAGAAGGAAATTTAAGGGAGATTTTCCAATGAACAACTTGTTGAAGAAATGCATTATTGAAGACCATGGAAGAAAATTTTTTGAATTATTTTTGAATGTTTTTTATTTAGTAGAAGAGGACAGTATAATGATGGAATAAGGATACCTTATATACAGTGATTGCATTAAGGATTTGAAATAAGGATGATGGCCTAAACATGATCACATGAGATTGGAGTATAAGAGGTTGTTGAAGAAAACTATACCATAGTTGTGCTCTGACAATGAATAGTGAGGAAGAATTGAAGAACAATGAATAGAAGGTTATATGTTGTCATAATAGGTTTACATTCCTGAAAAATATGTGATTGCACAAGATTAACGTTTGCCAAAGTAAAGCTGTAAGAGGAAGGTTTAAATAACATAACATAAAGGTGTTGTGTAGTAGTTCTTTATCACTGTATTTATGTAATGTGTCTTCTCTTTTTCACTGACAAGTGTGCAAATGGGATGACTGAGATGTATTTTGATTATCCATTAAAACTGGATAACAGTAAGATTGTATGCAGAGTTTTTCCTTGTAGTCAAGGTGTTGAAGGTATTTTTGATGGTTCATATTGTAGCAGGGTAACCATCTAAAGTTGTATTTCTTCTATCATTGGAGAATGTTCAGTAAGACCACAAAATGTTTCCAATGAGCCATTGTAAACAAAGAGGTTTTCTGTAGCCACTGAGGCACTTCCAGTGATGCATGTGGTAAGTAGTGAGGTTTCTTTGCCAGTGAGGCATTCTGTAGCCAGTGAGGCATTCTATAGCTAGTGAGGCTTTTCCAATGAGGCATTCTATAGCCAGTGAGGCTTTTCCAGTGAGGCATTTTGATAAGCTAGTGAGGCATTTTATGAGTGGTATTTCATCCCTATGAGGGTTTTCCACTCATGGAAAACATTTTTTTATGATTCTTTTGCAAATTCTTGTTGGTCTTGTTGTTTCCTTTATTTACATTGCAGCATTTGAGTTTACATTTTATTTAAGAATTTGAAGTTTGGTTATCACATATGATTATACTCTTGAAACTAAACATTTATTTTTTTCAAAGAGTTTAAGTGTTTTGAAGAATCATTAAGTTGAAATTGATTATTGAAACATTGATTCACCCCCCCTCAATGTTTCCCGTACTCTAGCAATCTGCTCTGATTTGGACACAAGTTTCCCTGGTATATAAGATAGAGTATAATGTACTCTATTCCATGGTATCCACTTAATTCCATACAACCCATAGAAGCAATGACTGAGAGTATATGTGCGCTATATTTTGTAGCCCAAATGTGTCTTTATAATGGTTTTCCATAATTAGGAAGAAGGTATGTCATGAAATGTTTATGCCCACCCAAAACTAAGCCTTATAAAGAATATCCGAACCTATGCAAAATACACATTGGCATCTTTATGATTATATACACAACATATTTCTTGCCATAGTTTCAAAATACAAAATTATGATAATATTCACACAATAAGAACATTGAAAGGCCAGAAACCTTGCTCTCATTCTTCCTAGGTCACTCCTCAAGAGCTCGTATCAGTATTTGTGGGCTCTTTAAAATAGAGTATCCATTGATGAGAAGGCCCACTCATTTGATAATGGAATAAATTACCATTTTCTCTGCTTGAATGTGTAATGTGATGTAGCACGTTCAATGTCACAAGGCACAGTTTGAGAGTAGAATTTTGAGACTTGATATCCATATAATCCAACTTCTTGCAACACAAAATGAAAAACAAACATCTCGACCAAAGAAACTTAGCTTTAATATGCACCATAACCAATGTTTTCCCACATGAATGGTGGAATTGAACTAGCTTTTGGGGGTCCCTTGAATAGCAAACATACACAGACACAAACTACTATGGCAGCCAACAAGGACAAAAAAAATGAATGATAAATGGCTCCATGATACCATCATCCTTGATACTCTCTTGGAGGAAAATCTTGCACACTCACCACAATTCTGAGGAAGCTTAAGTATTGTTTGTTGAGACAAGTTTTTTTCTGAACTAGCTTCTTGAATTGCACTCGCATTCAAGGAAGGTGCTTTCAATATTGTTATTGCTAATTGAGCACTCATGCTATCTCCCAATTTTCTTCCAACTAACAGGTTATATGAGTGGGGTATGTGTAGGATAATCATGGAAAAAATAGGCCCTTAAGTGGCAATAATATTTAGAAAAATTAGAGTTAGGCAACTTGACGTAAAAAATTGATTAAGTTATCTATATTATTTCAAAAATATGCAAGAATAGAATCTGTAGCAAATTGAATTTAATTTCTAAACTACTAGATTTATTTATTTTTAAATCTATTTGGTGAAAAATTGAAATTTCAATGTAGTAGCACTTAAATTTCAGGGAAAAAATAAGAAGTAGGTGTCTGTCTGACCACCCTAACCACAAGAAAATGATAATAATTTTTTATGAGATTTTAGAATAAGTAGAGGACTCATGTCCCGATGTGATGCATATTTTTTTGTTTTTTCCAATTAAATAATTAATTATGAATTTTTTATTACAACTCTTAAAAATATAAAAACTTGTATGTATGACCACCTTAACTTGGTCAAAACTTCATGAAATTCATTTTTTTTTAATCCTATAGTGTGAAGCATAGAATGTGATGCATGTTTTAGATTAAAAGTGTGATACTGTTTGAAAGCTATAGATTTTTTTAATCAACCTATCAATCAAGACTTTAGTCATAATTCAAATAGAAAATGAATAATAATTATTTATTGAATTCAAAGTAAAGCATAATTTATATTGGTGGAAAGGTGAGAATCTCCTTTAAAAACCCTTTTTGTTTCATCAATTTTGGGTAAAAAGAATCGTCAGCCACATACCATACACATACCCATCATATCACCACTTTTTGGCCCATCTTGATCCTGCACATACCGAGTGATTGTTTCTCATAAAGGCATAAGCATATTTGAAAGTAGATTTTTATCAGATATATTGTAGTTGCAAGTTCCACTTTGGATCACCAAAACCTTCACAAAACCTTTTGCACAACCACCACAATGTTGCACTGTTGTTGTTGACCCTTCACAATGATGCGAGGAAAGCTCCCTACATCACCACGAAGGCCCAAAAATAACTGTGCAACATTGCGGTCACTATGCACAAGGTTTTGTGAAGGATTTGCTTATCCAAAGTGGAACTTGCAACTACAATATCTGATAAAAGACCACTTCTAAATATGCTTTTGATGGGTGTTCATATCCTCATCCAAAGATCCAATTCACACACAAGCAGGAAGGATTATTTCAAAGGTTGAGGAGTTGGGCTTTACACCCACTAGTTGCATTTTCTTAAAATTTTCTAAGGACTTTTTAGAAAAAACCCATTTTAAACATACCCTTCAATCATGGCATTCCATGATATCATATTTCTTTGAGGCATTTTTTCAAATAGTTCACTTGCCTTGTCTATGCTTCCACATTTTCATGTTTTTCTAGTAGGGCACTTGTAACTACAACATATGACAAAAAAATCCATTTTGTTATGCTTTGATGGATGTCCCTTCATTATTAATAGATATCCAATTTAGTGCACATTATTATAGTGCAAGCCTATTTTTCAGATTGTTTCATTTAGTATCACCAATATTCTCAAAAAGAACATTGTCCCTACTTAAAATGATGAAAATGGTCCACATCTCTTAGAACAATTTCTCTTGCAACAATCTTGGAGATAAATTTAGATGCAGTGTGAAAATCAAAACATATTTGAAGATTCTTAACAACTCTAATAGTTGTACCAGGGGAAATGTTTAACAAACCAAATGCAATTTCTAACTTATCACTATGGTGGTAGATAAATAATTATTTTTTCCTCTATTCCACAACATTAAGTAAAATTCTTAAATCTAGAAATACCATGTTGCCTACATTTTCAAATCCAATTTCTCCAATTTTTCATATCTCTCCCATGTTTGTGGATGTGATCTATCTCCTACAATTTTTAATTGATTCATCTTTCTACTATGTTTGGACTTACTTTTGTAAACTTTTATTCTTTCTGAATTGATACTAATAGTAATTTTGTTGGTTGTATTGAGGCACAACTTCATTCATGGTAGAAAAGGGAGCACCCTATTGCTCATATCAGATGGCATGTTCAATATAAAGGAGTAAAGATTCTAGGGTTATTGTTGACTACATTGAAGGAGATAGCTTCATATATGGGACACAATCAACACTCTCCTTGGATTCTACACATTACAGCTTGCTCTAGGAAGTTTTCCCACGCTGTAGAAGTTTTAAGAGATGAAAGGGGCCTATGCTCACATTGAAGGTCTCCAAGCATGTGTTTCCATCATTACAAATTTTTTTTGGAGAAGTTTTTTTCTTGTCATTTATGCGCATTGTAACTCATATTTTCAATCTTGTGACTAAAAATAAAAATTGTAATATTTACTCTATTTCTAACAATTTTTCAGGAAAGATAGATAATTCAAACTTGTGCAAGTTGTAAGAACACCTTTCTTTTAATAAAATTCAATGATTTTTCCTTCTCAATGGTTTTATTATTGTGTGCAATTGATGATTGATGTGTATTTTTGTGTTTTATGTTTAAATCTTCAAATATTAGTCAATTAAAATGACTAAATATACTACTAATTGACATTAATTAATAGTTAAATTGATTAAATATACTACCAATTGATAGAAATCAGTGAACAAAGAATAAATATGACTAAATATATGATCAGTGAATTGAAAATGACTAAATATACTACCAAATTGATCAAAATGATAATTAAAATTAATGACTAAATACACTACCAATGGACAAAAATTAGTGAATAAAAATGACTAAATAAGTGACCAAATTACAACAATCAATGACTAAATCAATGACTAAATATACTACCAAATCAATCAATAAAACAAATCGATAAATGACTAAAAATTGTTTAGTCATCAATCTAGTCGCGCTATAAATGACTGCAAATAAACTACTAATAGTCATGTGGTCATGTTCACTCATTTATATGTCTAGTTTTTAGTAGTTTTTTTCAGTCATATATTGATGTTTTTGTACTAGTGTAGATATTTTTCATTTAGATCTAGATCTTCACATCACTTCTTAGTTATTCATAGTACTTCAAAAAAATATACTTTATAAGTATTAAGTCAAAATATTATCAAAACATGGTGAGGTAGCATAATTTGGAAGCATGAGTCTACTCTTGAAGTTTGAAAACTCATTATCATCAACATCAAAATAATCTTAGAAAAAAATATCTAGTTCAAACCTTGTCTACATTGAAAGTTTCAAATCATTTCATCCAACCAAACTCCATTAAAAAAAAGGGTCCAAAATTGATTAAGGTGTCACTTTTATCCCAATTTTAAGAAACATTTGAACAAAATCATTTCTATAAAGCATCAACATATTCTAGGGTAGATACAATTTGTATGGTTACAACTAGGTCTCAACAAAAAAGAAACATGGAAACAAACCCTAGTTACCCTAGTGTACCTACCACTACAAGTACAAATACATACATGGATCAAATATTAGTGACCAAAATTTTGAGATGCAACAAACAAATTCTCAAGAGGATGAATTCTTCCTACATAAAAAAAAATGCCGACTCAACCATCCCAACTTGAAAAAGTTTACATTGAGGATATTACTAAGAAACCTCATGACTTCACTCTTGAGGAAATCTTAGAAAAGCAATAGATCAATATTTTATTAAAGCATTAGAGGAAATGCTAATTCAACACCCCAATCAAATACATGTTGATACTTGTAAAACAAGGTGCTAAAATTCTCATCAATTTTGATATAAATCAACTTAGAGAACAACCAACAATATCAAATGTTAGAAAAAAAACTTTTCCTCAAGGGAATGAATCCTTAGTGCATCACATTATTGAACAAATATCCAAACTATCTTCAAATGTACTAGGTCAATCCAATGTCACTTCTCATGAGATAGGTCAAACAAATTTCACAAATCAATACATCAATCCCTTATACAATGACCACAATCTAGGGAACTACACAAATTTGGGTATTCAAAACACCAAAATTCCACCTACATTAAATGATCTAAACATTCTAGTATCCTCGAATTCAACGTGCTTAATTCATGGGATAACCCCTATGAAACTTGTTTGTTTAGTATCCCAAACCCTATAAACATGCAAATGGAGGAAAATACTAGCTTCCCTCCTGCATGGTTTCATCCCTCAAAAATTCATTTCGAGTGATCAAGTCTCTTGCTTTTCAAAAAATTAAAATAGGTGATAATTCATGTGTTAGTGTTATTTTGCATGTGCAGGAGTGTTGAATTTGAGAACCTCTGCATATTTTAGCAAACTACATTTTAAGGATGTAGTTGTGTTGATTTTCAGTGTGACTATAATCCCCAAGTTCTCATATGATTGTCATTAATTACAAATATTAATGTGCATTTTAAGTGTTTTTAATTGTTTTTAATTATCATTTTCACCATTCTTCATGCTTCTTTGCTTATCCATGTGCCTCCTATCGCTCTGTCCATTCATCTTGAAGTGTTGGGTTTGGATTTCTCACGAGTCTACTTAGACATTTTTATCGTTTGACTGCAATCTTGCAAGTTGGTTTTTATTGTTTTCTGCATTTCCTTTTTCTTTGTATATTGCTCCATATCTTGTTTGAGGTTTATGCAAGTTTCGTTTAGGGCTTCTAATGGTATGTATTTTTAATTATCCATTTTATAATTGTGTTTAGGGTTCTGTTATTGTGGTTTGCATTTTGGGTCTATTCCTTGTTCTCATTTTAAGGTTTATTTTGTATTGATATGTTTGTTTTGTTATTCAGGAATTAAATCCTAAATAACACCAAGACTCTAAATGTCACTAGCCTTAACTTTCAAATCCATGGTTGATTTCATACATATCCTATAGCGGTGTGTTGTGGGGTTTATTGTGGGGTTTATCTCCCGCATTACGTACTTGTTCCAAAACTTGGGATTCAAGTCAAGGTTTAAACCCTAATCTACACTCGGTATACTGCCCATCGCATGTAAAATGTAGTGTATATCGGGGTCTAAACCCCAATTTATATAAAGCCTTATTATGTTCCATGTACCATTGGTATGTATTACATATGATGCAAATCTGGTATTAAAACCTAAATTACATTCTCAACCAATGTCAAAATTCCTTGTATGCTCTCGTGGGGTTTTTCTCCATAAGGACATCTTGATATTTTCACCTCTATGCAAGTCGAGGTTAAAATACTGACTGACATAATCGTACACTACCCTAAGTACAGGTCAAGTTTAAAACCCTTCACATTTACACTTGTCTTTTGTCCTACCTAATGTAGGGGTATTTTTTTTTTGTGCCTTTACATCAACATGTATTACCCCCATGTAGGGATGCATAATTTCTACACCTCTACATTTAAACTTAAATACTCATTTAGGGGTAGAATTTTTCATCATCCTTGCATCCCATGTTTCCTAACACATGTAGATGCTTAGTTTTTTCCCACCAGTGCATGAAATATTGAATTTTTCTCTAACACTATAAAAACATAAAATTTCTTTTTCTAGCTTATACTCCAATGTCTGATCCTTTGCCAAGCAAGAAAAACATCAAGTATAAGTATAAATGGGTATTTCCAATGACCTTTGTTACATCAAATATTGATGAGATCAAGGATATCAAGATTGGTCATGTTGATATGTCTATGTTTCTAGAAATGACAAAGAAGATTCCATTGGATGCAGTCATGAGATGTGTCATTGAGAGAAATATCCTTTTGGTGGCCGCATTTCTAGTGTCAGCATGCACATAATCTTAAGTTTGTACATGTAGTAAAAGCTCATTAAAATAAAGAAACCAAAAATGTTAGGGATGTGAATGGGAATATAGTCATAATATTGGATGAAGATTTATTTGATAAGATCTTCCAACTTCCAAGCATTGATACATACAATGACCTCACCATTGAGCATGCACAAGATCATTATGATAGTGATCCAAATAAGTGCAAGAGGGAAATGAATACAAGGTGGATCAAGAATCCTAGGCCAAATATCTCAAGATGGCCAAAGAGAATTCCTCGCAGGTGATTTCATCAAGAAGGTAAATGAATTGATCACACTTCTCAATAGGATCAAGAGATTTCCCATTTCTTTCACTTTGCAAGAGTGGATGTAATCATATATTAATGTCATAAGAAAGACATAACAAAAAAAAATCTAGAGAAAGAAAATAAGGAATGGCATCTATAATCATCTCATGAAGGTTTCCATGTCATTGAAGTTTTACATGACTTCATACCTAGTCTATGTTGTTACATCAATGTGAAACTTTCAAGGGTTATCATCAGAAGGTGATAGAAGGCATGTTCTAATTTATCAATATTACTATCAATTGACCCTATAGAAAAGTATACAACACTTCAAGAGGGTCAATGATGCCTTTTTTTCTCTATACCTATGTATGTTTGACAAAGAGCTTGAGAATAGAAGAGTACCAAATGAGGCATGGGTGTTGGTTAATAATTTTGATTGTATGTTCCTACAATTCCCCACCTTCACATATATCTAAGATGGGTGTTTTTTCAAATACCTATATATGCTTCCAAGGTATCCAAGTGACAAAATTATACTCATGTATCTCTGTAGGAAAATCATGGTAGTCTATAGCAACTAGGCTTAATCACACAAGCCTAGATTCAAGTTTCCTCTCACAATTGGAAAGTACTCTATTACCATGTCTCCCAAAGCTAAGCCTATGGAAAAAATGATGCAATGGACCACAATGAGGACATACAAAAGGAGGCATAACTTTGATTATAAAGGAATGAAGGACAAGCTCAAGAAGAGTTATACACGTGTGCATAGAGTGGAGGACATATGGATAGATTGCATAATTGATCAAGATATAAGGAAGCTTGACTATTGTCAGCTTACCTTGGATAAAATTCTAAATTTGGATCTAGCTGATATCCTAGAAGATATGGAGGATGAAGATGATATACTTGATCCTTCTTATGAAGGAAATCACATTGCTAAGAGCCCTCTTCCTCCCATCTAGTAGTTAAAAAAGGAAATGTTCTCCAACAGGTAAAGGTTCCAGCCAATTCTCGCTAACAAAAATGTTTAGTTACAAGAGAGGGGAATAAAATTGAACTTTTTTAATACTAGATATCAAGAAGAGGAAAATGAAGGGCATACTAGGAAAAAGGTAGAGATAAGAACATAGAATAAGGGTGATGCACCAAGTACAAGTAAAACTCCTAAATCTAAGTTCATTTACAAAGTGAAAGGGGATAATAGAAAGGATATAGAAGGCCCATCTACCCTAACATAGGAAGTATCAACTCAAGGTGAAGAACAAGGAGAGGAGAATCTAGATGAAAAAGCATAGGAATCTCTACATGAGTCTACTCCAGAAGAACATCTTACTTATTTTTCTCCAATAAATGTTGCATTTCCTAGTCCCACTCCTCCAACTGTTATAAATGAACAACCTTTTCCTTTTTATACCATTATTTTTGTTGCTCCTAACATATCTATTTTTGAGATTCCTAGGAATAACTTTGAAAATGTTTTTGGCTCCTCACCTTATTTTCCTAGTTTATCATCTCTCATTTTTTATGTGAATACAAAACTAAGTTTGATAAACTCATGACTTAGTCCTCAAAAAATATATCTAATGTGGAAATTTTGGTTGTATTTTTTACCAACACTCCACCTCTTGTGGAAAGCACCATCATCAGTGCAACACCATCAACTCAAACTATGGTAACAAGTCCTGGAGAAGGTTCTTCCACTCTTCCCCTTGGTTGGCCTCTTAAACACTAAAGAGGAAGAAGCAAGTAATCTCTCCTGATAACTTTTATTTTGGTCAGTTGGTGATTATCAAGACCAAGTCAGTAAAGAAGGCCAAAACTTTCTAGGGTATTGGTTGAAAAATCAAGTTACAAGTATGCAGAGGTAGCACAACCTCTTCCTAGTAAAACTATAGAAGAGGTTGATCTTTCAAAATATTCTATCACCAAGATAGAATTGGGTAAGAGGATGCACAAGAGTGTGAAAGAAGATGCACAAGGAGAATTAGATTCTCTAATTGAGAAGTATGATCAAGAAAATATTATCAAAGAGCAATTGAAAGTTAGGGTTAAGAAACTCACATCAGTAAACTCGAAGATAAAAAAATCCTCTAATTTAATTGAGCTTGTTGCTACAAGCATAGAAGATCCTACTATTTAGAAGGTCGAGAGGATGCATACATGGGGAAAATTCGTTATAGAATGGATCAACACGATATTGGACCAAGGTACATAATTGCTAAAATCTTCTATTGAAAGGATTAGCAATATGGAAAATGTGAAGGTAGAATTGAGCCAAATAGTTGATACTCTATCTTGGAGTCTGTAAGAGATAGAGAAAAGTTATGAAGCTTGAAATAAAATGAAAGATATCAAGCTTGATGTGTTAGAAGAAATTGGGGTGATTCCCAATAGTAATATGTTCATTAAAACTTATGAAACAATGAAACATAAGAAGATTGTCATCACAAATCTAATGAGAGATTTATAAGAAGCTCAAGGGGTAGGCAAGGATAGAGGCTCAAATATCATTGCCAAAATTAAGGAGTTTCCTTGTTAAGTGTTTGACGATGATAAAAAAATAATTCTCATTGATACAATTATCCAATAATTTACATCATTGTTCCAAAAAGTAGATGAAGATGAAGCTCTTTCATTAGCTTATATTGACAAATTGGTTGAATTTCAAGTAACTTTGGATAACCTATAAGTAATATTGGAAAGGTATAAGAAAGCATGCATAAAAATCAAGGATTAAATCACACGAGTACTTGTAATCTCCATCCATACCATAGAACCATATGATTCAAAAGTACAAGAAGTGTTGAAGAAATATGAATACTTCATGGAGAAAAATGATGAATAATGAATGAATGTGCCTATTCCACACTTAGTTTATTTCCAAATTTTTCCCTTTATGCAATATGTTTTTCATAGATAACATATTACTTTGATTTTATAAAAATGCAATTACATATAAAAATAGAGAAGTCTTAAATCAAATTGGACTATGTTGTTGAATAAGTCGAGTTAGTTGTAACTTTCCTAGTTTATCTCTTGGCTCTCCACTCTATATATGAGGGAGTTATTTTATAAATAGATACCTTTTATCTTGTGAAGTGAAGCACTACTTGATTGTAGAAATTTTTTGAAACTATGTTTTTAAGTTGTGGGTATGTGCAAGATCATGATGGGCCAAAAAGTGGCAATATGATGGGTATGTGGCTGACGACTATTTTTTTTACTGAAAATTGATAAAACGAAAAGGGTTTTTAAAGGAGATTCTCATATTTCCACCAATAAAAATTATGCTTTACTTTAAATAATAAGTAATTATTATTCATTTTCTATTCAAATTATGACTAAAGTCCTGATTGATAGGCTGATTGAAAAACATCTATAGATTTCAAATGGTATCACATTTTTTGAATCCAAAACATGTGTCACATTATATGCTTCTCATACTATAGGATTAAAAAAAGAAAAATTAAATTTCATGAAGTTTTGACCAAGTTAAGGTGGTCTACAATTTTTATATTTTTTCAAAAGTTGTAATAAAAAATACATAATTAATTATTTACTTGGAAAAAATTACAAAAAATATGCATCACATCAGGACATGAGTCCTCTACTTTATATCTAAAATCTTATAAAAAATATTATCATTTTATTGTGGTTAGGGTGGTCAGACAAACACCCGCTTCTTATTTTTTCCTTGAAATTTAAGTACCATTACATTGAAATTTCAAATTTTCACCAAATAGATTTTTTTTTTTAAACAAACCTAGTAGTTTAGAAACTACATTCAATTTTCTACAGATTCTATTCTTACATATTTTTGAAATAATATAGATAATTTATTCAAATTTTTATGTCAAGATGCCTAACTCTGATTTTTCTGAATTTTTTGCCACTTAAGGGCCTATTTTTTCCATGATGATCTTGAACATACCCTTGTAAAGTAGATTTTAATCAGTAAAAGAGGAAAATTTGAATGCAATATTTGTCTTGGATCTACTTTGTTATGTGTCAAGATCACTCTTATTTCCTTCACATTACATTATCTTGTAATTGATTTATTTGTGGTATGATATCATATTTTTAGAAGTGAAATCAAATAATATTTTGTAGACTTTGGGCTGCATTATTATATTTTAAGTTTATATTTATCTATGCTTTGTAAAGTTATTTTTCTTTTAATCTTTTGGTTTTCGGCCTTTACCCTTTTTTAGCTTTGGGAAAATTTTGTGCTTAAAGAAGAGAAGACTGCTTCAAAAGGCAGACAATGTGCCTCATGGTGGCTGCGTGGATTTTGTATATTACTTTCCTTTCAAGTGCAAGCTAGGACACATGTCATCTTGGTGTGGATTTTCTTCGAAGCCATTCTCTTAAATATGAGATTGCTCGCCCACTCGGTACATCATCTATTTTCTTCAGACAGTTTGTCTTTTTGCAGAGTGATCTCTTCAGGTGGAGTTTGTTGGAATGTGTTGGGTATCTTTCTTTCTAGGTGGAACCTTTGAGTCAACGTTGTTGACCTCTATGGTTGATCAATCATATTTTTCCAGGCTGTGTTAAATCTGACTATTTTTTGATAGCTATCTGTTGGAAAGAGACACTACACAAGTCATCTGGTATTCTCATTGATGGCAACCCTAGTCAGTGATTTGATCCACATTTCAGCATTTGATCATACTAGAAGTGAGATCGAAGCTTTGTAATTAATTGTCAAACTAGAATAGAGCATCTGAGAGAATCATGTCCATCAATTCATATGTAATTTTTTTGATATCAGTTTGAGTTGTGGATCTCAAGGAAGGTTTTTTAGTATATCATCTATGTTATCCTTGAATCTTAGAGCCTCATATCGATTGGTGTGAAAGTTAGAAGATCCAATTTATTTATTTTTTGTTCATTAGTACAAGAAGGGTGACATGGTGAATATAGCATGTTGCAGATATTTGAGGAGTAATTGTTTAAGTTTTTTTGTGTTCAAACATGTTGATTTGGGTCCTCACTATGTTGTGGCCAACTTTCGTTGGTGCGTATTGAAAATCATTTGTGAATTGATCTGACAGTTTGTAAATATTTTTCTATTTTGCTGAAGCTGACATGTAGCAATTAAATCCTTAGTAGCGGATATATAAGTGATTTTTTATATCATTTGGATGTATGTATACGAAGCGTGTTGATGTGTGTTGTGAATATCAGAAGGATTGTAGAGTGATTATGCACAGTTTCACTTGTGCATAAAGGGATTTGTGATGAGAATTAAAGCAAAATAGAGTAGAAGAGAAAAATCAGACAATTGGTCAAGGAAGCGACTAATGTGCTTAACCGGAACTATTCTCAGGAATTTGTAAATGTGATTTCATAGTTCACCACTCCAGTTGTCTTTTGACATTGATTGTAAGGCAGTGAGACTTTCTGTTTTTGAGCATTGAGCTCTAGGAAGTGTGCCTAAATGCAAGTACATTCCTTTTTTAAACACTTATTTCTGAGTATATTCATATCGTGGATTGGCCTTCCACCATGGTTTTTCCCCTAATAGAGTTTCCACATAAAAATCCTTGTGTTATGGTGTTATGGTTGTTTGCTTTGTGTTTTTGCATCTTTCTTTTGGTTCTATACTTTAATTGATTTAAAGATCAAATTAATAAAGTTAAAAATTGTAGAACACCGATTCACTCCCCCTCTCAGTGTTCCTTGATTCCAACAATTGGTATAAGAGCCTAGTTCCTTAGAAGAAGTTTAATAATTTGGGGAAGATCTGGGAAAGTGACTCAATGGATTCAAGCAGTCTTCAACAGTAACTTTTGGTGGCCCTAAATGATCTTGATCAGTCAAAATCTGAAGTTTGGGAATTGCAAGAAAATCTCAAGAATGTTGAGAAATTGGTCCAATCATTGAAGGATAAAATCAATGAGTCAAGGGCAAAGAGAAAGGAACTCTATGATCAGATCAAGAGGAAAGAGAGTAAGAGAATTGAAGATGAACAACTGAGTCAAGCCCTGAAGGAAAAGATAGAAGAATGTGAAAAATTTTCCAAAGATAATGCAGTCCTAAAGCATGAGATGGAATCTATTGTGATGATGATGACCAAGGAGATTGAAGATAGAAAGAAGAATGAAGAGAATCTTGCTCAATCCTTGAAAGAGAAATTTGAACAATGCAGCCGAATTACTGATGGATTCAATCAGTTGGAGCTTGAACTTGAAAAATCCAGAAATACTAAAGAGCTTGAAAAGAAGATTGTTGATCTTAGAGATGAACTTGCTACTGCAAATGAATTCAAGGAAAATTTCAAGATTAGCTCATCCAAGCTTGATGAACTGATTAAAATTTAGAGGACTGAAGGTGACAAGCGAGGTATTGGATATGAAAAAGGAGAAAGTTTCGGATCTAGAAAAAGGAGATTTAGGCAAGGAAATTAGATGAACAAAGTTGGAAGATATCCAATAAGACAACCTGATGCTTAAAGGTATAATGGTTACTTTTTTGTTTGTAATAAATTTGGTCATATGTCTACTCAATGTAGGAGTAGAATGAACTCAAGTGGTCCATCATTGTCCGGTCAGTGCTTTAATTGCAATAAGTATGGTCATAAGTCAAATGAATGCAAAAATATGATGAACAACTTTCATAGAGATGTTAGATGTTATACATGCAATAGATTTGGCCATATTGCTAACCAGTGTAGATCAAGAGAAAATCAAAGGAATAACTAGTCTAGACAAATAAATGTGGTGTGCTACAATTGCAACAAATCTAGTCAGATTGCTAGATTATGTGGAAGTAGAAAGGTCCTGATAAAACAAGGGAGAAACATGCAAAAGGATGAAAAGGGAAAAGGAAAGTTTACTAAAAATGAGATCAAGAAGTAAATGAAGAATATATGGGTGAAGAAGAGTCCCTTTGTTGCAGGAAATGATTCCACACAAGAATCTAATGCTGGTAATTCCTCCAGGAATCCGTTCATGACCTCTGGCCTAGGGGGAGTTCTCAAGAAGATCTTTTAACCCCCTTGTTGGTAGTTGGTACCAAGATATGGATGAGAGTAGTGATTGCATTGATGATCTACAGATGTTGTCAAAATAGTTGGAGAGAGTACTTATGTAGAGTTGAAGGTCTGCAAAAGAGTTATCTTTCACATAGTATGGAAACAGGGTATCCAGATGAGTTAGGGAAAAAGAATTTATTGCGACAAAAATTTAGGTGTGTGAATGGTAAAAGGTCATTTGTATTCTTCATTTGTCGCTTTACACTTCGACAAGAAGTTTGGAGAGCTCTGGAGTGAACTTTAGCAAATTGTGGCGAGATTCAAGTGTGAAGGTGATTCGGCGATCAAACCCTAATCCGGCGAAAAGACATTTATTGGGAAAACTTGTGAGCTTGCAAATTTGTGAAAATGGTTGCTTCATTGGTAGTTGATATCAAGGATAGACCCTGTCTGAAATTCAAGTGGCATCCTTTCAAATTTGTTGAGAAAAATCCCTTAGGTGCATTTTCTTTCGTTTCGTATAGCGTCTTGCATATTGAAGACATTAGGGCATACATTCATGTAAATATTGAGGAGTTAGGGAGCTTGAAGTTGTTGAATTTGTAATCCAATCACCTTGTGGGAGAGGATTTCTATGTTAAACCTAAATTCAAAACCTTAGAGGAGAATAAATTCATGCATATTGTAAAATTTCTCGTGTTTGAAGAAATTGAGTGGGTCCAGTATATCTTGAGTCATGTTCATGTTGAATATATGTAATTGAGTCAACCTTTTAAGATTACAATAGAAGCCATAAGCGTTGTTACTGGTTTAAACTCCTCTGATGGGTTGTTGATCTTGAAGTCCATGAAGAATTAAACAGTTACTGATGCAATCGGTTCAATATTTGATAAAAGAGCTATGACAATTGATGATATCATTGAAGTGGATGTCAGATTTGCATCTATGGCCATTGGTTACAAAATCTATCATTCCAGCCGAGATAATTCTATATCTGGTACAACTATCTATGCAGCATATCAGATGGTGAAGGAGAATGTAGAGTATGATCTATGTGAGTTACTCCAAAGACAGTTAATGGAGAATCTTGGTAAGATAAAAAAGGATAAGAAGAATTCCTTTAAGTATGGTAATTTGTTGTTGTGTCTGTTCTACTTTATGATTGAAGTTCTGAGATTTGGAAAAGTACAATGGCAAGCTAATAAACTGGTAGTTAATCGCATTTTGTTTCCACAGTCCATAATAGTTAGCTTCAAGATTTTTGGATAAACTGTGTGCAAATTTTGATGTAAAAAATTGCACATAGTTTATCCAGAAATTTTGAAGCAAACTGGTAGTTGTTCAAATTAGAGATATCTTGCACATAGTTGGTGATAGTAAGACAAGGAAAACTATTATCTAGGGATATTTCAAGAGTTTTTAGAGTGAGATGCAAGAAAGAGAAATAATTCCTAAGTCTATTGTGGAGAAGTACAAGGACACTATCTATTTTATGGTTGATATTGATCAATGCTTGATCAAAGCTGCAAATCCTAGAATGGTCTAGATTATGCCAATAGGCTATGAAGTTGAGGAGAACATCTTGGAACTATATGCACAAAATTTGTTGAGTAAACCTCAAGATTCAACAGAAGAGAGGTTTGGAACCTATGAAGAAAAAGATATGCAAGACATGAGCAGTTGAAGAAACCCATGATAGTCAGGAAGGTAAGGAAGGAATTTGAAGCCTTTGTAGAGAGCATGGGAATATTTGCAAAAGTTGTGAGAGAAGCTAGAAGAAAGAGAGAACAAGCTGAAGAAGAGCCTACTAGAACTAAATCTACTAGTCTCGAAGCATCCTCTGCCTAATCTAGATCAACAAGGAGCTTTGTACCCTTATCTAGTTCTACAGTGAAATCAAGCCTTGTGAAAGCTCAAGTGAATTCATCTAGTAGAGAAGGAAAGAGGAAGAAGGATTAAAGAAAAAGAGTTTATGTTGCAATTGAGGAAGATGAGGAAACAAAATCTGATGAAGAAGTGAGATAAATTAAGCATCAAGGAACAAAGGCATCAACAGTCTCTAAGGACAAGCCCTCTGGTGAAGAAGAGAAAGAAAAGAGGAAGATGAAATCTGACAAGCCAGGTATGTCTGTAAAGGAATTTGAGAGAGGAATAATCAATGATGGTAATCTTAAGCCATTATGCAAATGGTATGATACCTTTGATAGTGTTGTTCAAAGAATACTTGAAGAAGAAACAATAAATTATTTGAATGCTTTCAATTTGACTCTCATTGAGATCATGTCTGACTTGCCTAAGGGACTATATGAAGTTTTGGAAATGAGGAGAGTGCATGTAAGAACTGAAGATGAGCAAATAAGAGAGCAAATTCTTGCATATTTATGTCTGGTGATGTCTATTGAGGAAATGAAGACAATTCTGAATGGTGCTAAGAAGGATTTCAAGAGAAAAACAAGAGTAAACAAGCTTATGATTGGTCGGACTGAAGAGGTAGCAAAAGAAACTGAAAAAATCCTAAAGGAAGTTTTGTTAAAGAAAAAAATCAATGTTGTTTCTAAAGTAGGTCATGATGAAGATATTGCATCTGGTCCGATGGTTGAAGAGGTAACATAAAATATAGTTGAGGAAATTCATATTCCTCTTGATGTGCATGATACAAAAGTTCCTATGGAGACTAAAGCTCCTAAAGATGTGACAAATGAAGAAGTTGAGATTCCTAAAGACAAGAAAGAATCTATAGCTGAGGAAACAATGATTGAAGAAAATAAGGTTGAAGTGAAGAAAGTTCTTGTGGAAGCAAAAGACACTGTAGAGGTAGTGAAGAAATTTTTGGAAGTGCAACAGGAAGAGTTTGACCTTGAATTGGGTGAAGGTCCTATTAATTTGGCTACTTTGTCTCTGATTCAGAAATTGAAAGTTGCATCATTTGCTTAGGCGAAGGCTAGGGAAGAATTGTTGAAGTCTCACATTGAGGATAGTGAGCTATTGAGTCTTGCATCTAGCATCTTGGAGAGAATCATTCCTTCTCATGTTAAGGATCCATCTAGTTCTCCCTTCGATGAGCTAAAGAAGCTTA